>JAPYYT010001534.1:0-25996 GCA_030522565.1 Ceratosolen corneri | reverse complement strand
CTCCCTCTCTCTCTCTCTCCCCCCCTCTCTCTCTCTCTCTCTCTCTCTCTCTCCCACTCTCTCTCCATTCTCTCTTCTCTCCACTCTCTCTCTCTCTCCACTCTCCCTCCCTCTCTCCACTCTCTCTCTCTTACTTCTGTCTTACGTCTTTATTTAACAAAAAAGAATCGCTTTCTCAGTTGGTGCGAAAAAGTGTGAGAGATTTTGTTTTTTTCGTCGACTATTTTCAAATGAGAAAAGACAGAGGAATGTTTAAAGGACTTTAGCAGGAGTACAATGCTACGCTCGCTGAATATAGAAAAAGATATTATTCTTTGTCCCGCTGCTACCTAATAATATCAAATTATATTATTTTATATAATTGATGAATAATGAGGTATCTTTTATAATATTGCACGGTCGTGCCATTTATCCTGGTGAGATATGAAAGATATTTTGTATGGAAAGCTCTTGCATAATTACGTAATATATATTTCTCGTAAATTAATATGATTATTAAATACTTTTTAGGATTTCTTTCAACATAGCAGATATTTATAATTTAAGAAACAACAATGAGACAATTAAGCTTCTTTACAGTTAATGTAAAAATATGAGCACTGAAAAGAATTAATGATTTCTTAAAAGTATTTAATTAAATTTATAACGTCAAAAGAGTTTTTAAATATTATTAAATACATTGTATTAAATTACATATTTTTCTATTGTTTCGCATCTCGACATAATTTATTTATAAATTAAAAGCAGACTAAGCATATTGAAATTAATATTAATAAACACAATGGGAGCGTCTCGTACACTTATTATGCAAAATAAATAAAATGTTTATTAAAGTATCCTACTACATTATATTATCGTAAATAGTGCCACGTAGACATAATTTTTCTATTTTATTCACAGAGCGATAATGGTTAATTTAAATCGATGACATTACTTTATTCTGTAAATTTAAAAAATCGGTAATTATTCTTAATAATAGATAATCAATAGTGAATAATATATTATATTTTCAAAGTGGTTTAAATAAATAATTATTGAAAAAAAAAAATACCACTAATTAGCCTTCTGTTTTAAGGTATGAACATAGATATCATCGGCTATTATTGTTCTATCAGTGGAAAAAGATGGAATCGATAATCATCTACAGATAATCGATATAAATCGTTGCAAGCACACGATCCATATTAAAAAGAAAACTATTTTATAACAAATTAAACTCAACTATATAATTGACTCAACTATTAAATTAAAAAATTAACATTTCCCAAATAAATGCATAATAAATCTATATATATATATATTTATATATATATATATATATATATATATATATATATATATATATATTTACGTAGTCTTTCGTATGGTAATCCTAAATAAAATTATCTGTAATTTTCATATTCATTTACAATAACTCGCCATGATGTACTTTTTATGTTGATCGCTATCAATACTTTTAATTAAGAAATTATAAAATAAAATTTTTATATTGTATATAAATAAAATATAAAAGTATGCAAAATATATATAAATAAAATTTTTATATTTTTATAATTAGGGCCTTAAAGTTTATAAAAATGTTTATAGTGACAATAGCTATGGAATTATGATCACGCGTTAGTTAATAAATGATTTATAATTTTAAGATTGAAAGTACAGTAGAATTAAATTTAATTTAAAATTTGCAGTAAAAGACGAGGGAACCTTGTAGTTATCAAGAAATTTTCATTACTTTATATGTTACTATTGAATGCTTTAAATTAAAAATCTTCTACGGCCTTGTAATTATTTTAATAATAAGGGAATATTTAATATTAATACGTATAAAAATGTGACACATATTTTTTATTGATATTGACATTATTGTGCACGTAATCCAAAATAGAAGATTTAAAAATGTAAGAATCTGAAATATAAGAATATAAGCCATCCAAAATAGTCTGTCTCGTTAGTGATCTTTGCAGTTGTTGGAGTGATAGAACAAATTGCATTCATGTGTAATTTGCAAGAAAATGACAATGCTGAGGTAAGCTGTACACGCTCTGCTATCTCTGCTCGTAAAGTGTAAAATAATGCTCTCGTTCTTTTACTTGACTTGCGTAATTTCTATGGGACCAGCCATTGTCGAATTTATGGTTGACGGAATGAAGAATATAAGGCAGAGTGATCTGTTGAATGTGTGTATATGCACTCGTGGGAGTCATAAAAGTGGCAACAAAAATTTATCACAATTTTTTAGACACAATACTCGCCTACATTTGCTTAGCTTTATTCAATAAGTATTTCATAATTAAGCACGAGGCAGTTATTTGACCAACATACCGTTAAAATATTCTCAACATATTGCCAATCCAAAAGATATATTTACGAAATGTTTGAATGAAAATTATAGAACAAATTCTTAATGCATAAATGCAAGGAAATTAATAAAATGCTTGGCTCAATTCAATATAACTTAACGAATGTAAATTGTATTGATAAGCTCATTTATGTGAAACTTATTATTATTACGCGTATAAAATAAATCATACGAAAAAATTATTTACATTTTAAGATTTGTGGGCTTCTGCGAAAAGCAAAAAAATCATTACGAGAGGCAATTTTTGCACGTAGTAAGTAATACATTACCTTGAACCTTGTTTACATTATACACGAAGAGGGACATTTTTGGCTTGGAATTATTATATTTAATGAAAATATTTAATGGAAGCACCAACATACCTTAATTTTATTAAATTTACCTTCGCATAAATTAGTAGTGAGTGTAGGCGGGGGGAGGGAAGGAAAGTTTTGAAATCGATAGGTTAAAAATAAATGCACAAAGTTTCGATAAAATGATTGTTTATTAAAAATGTGTAACTTTTCATATATTATATGCTCAACGTAGACCAACATATAATAGATACTTTTCATGACAATACTTCATCTTGGGATGAATTTCCTCGAATACCTCAAATAATTAATATTCATCAATTCTCGCGTTTTCAATAATAATTTAAAACTACTATTGACATATCATGCAATAGAAAATGACGATTTAGTGCATGTGTATTTTATACAAGATTGTCATATTTACACAAATTCCTATTGTTGCTTAGTAAATAATGCACGTGATAAATATACTTTGGTAACTAACTCTAGCGTCAATGAAATAGTTCGATCAAAATGTTATCGATACGGATAAGTGAATTCAATTAAACACAACAATAAAATATTACGCCTCACGGTTGCAATAAATTAAATAAAAATATTTAGTACAATTATTCGATAGAAAGCTCGATGGAATATTATACAATTTATATAACACTTTACTATACATTTTATGCAACATCTTTAGAGATACTAGAATATTAATTTCTTTCCAATGGATTCGCCAATGAATTCAATGGTGCTGGATCTTTATTTGAATTGCAGCTCGACAATAAATTGTATAATAGTATTTCCATTTTCATTTGGTATAGTTTCTTGATTAGTTAAAAGACTAGGAGAATTACGAACACTTTCAAGAAATGTCTATACAAAATAGTAAAATTGATTTTAAGCTTTACAACTTTTTTGTACAAACCAATCAAAAGTAACGAAATCTTTTATTAAGTGAAAAACAATATAGGAAAAAGTTCATTCTATCGTATTACAAGTTTCAAGCAATAGATAATTTTACGTTCAAAGCGTTTTCCACGTTAAAAATCCTACGCAATTTTTCAGAAAATATTTTTACACTTAAAAAAAATACATCATACTTAATAGCAATCAGAGTCCTAAATATTTGGATTAACTTTTGTAAAATATCAGTAAACATTAATAATAATATTTCACTAATGAATCGTAACTATTATTAGTATTATTACTATCATTGATTTATTCATTGAGATAAATAATTAAATTATGGTGAAATGATCTTTCGTCCTTTTTGCATTGTTTAAGGATTTTTTCAGAATGACTATAAGCATACAGCAATTATTGAATTTAACAAGTTTCTCTGCATTATATTGTAAGTAATGAAATGAACTTTAGTAACTTATCTACAAGTTGTCAAATATATTGTCGCGTCACTGTATAAAAGAATCTGCTACTTTCCATTATTTTGTAATTTCTAGTTAATTTTTCAGGATCATCTAATGCTCTAATTTACTTTATTCCTCTACCACTCAAATATATATTTATAAATGAATTAAAAATGCTTGTTTACATATTCACAGACGCCTCCTTACTTTATATACAATTTATATAGACGATGATGATCTGACTGAAAAATTATATCAATATTTTTCATTGTACGTGTTCTCAATATTTTCTCTTTATTCTTGATAAGTGGACTGTTATCAAAAGATATGTTCCTCACATTTAATCGAAGCCAATTTTAAATCAGACATTGCAATATCAATAAACACTTTCTGAAATAAAAACAAAAAAACAATACATATTATTATTCGTAAAATTTAGATATTTTAATACGGTAAGTATAAAACTTGTCATTTAAATGAAAAGCACAATAATTGTAAATTAATAAATAAGAATTTAAAATTATTTTTTATGAGTTTAAATATATTCAATTTTATCTATTTTTCATTTATAATATAATATTAAATTGGTCTACTAATTGTATACATAATTTTTTTTCTCATATATAATTTGCTTTTAATTATTAACAATTTCACGATGTAAATTCAATAAAATAAATTATCTTAAGAAAATAGAATATTTTAATTACTTTTAGATTTTTTATAGGCAATGATAAAATATCATTGTTTCTCCTTCCAGAAAAATACTTTGTAAAGAAAGTTAGCGAACAATTTATATTTTTATTATACTTTAGATTTTCCAAATAAATTCGTTTCGTAATAAAAGTTTAAGATAAAAAAAAAATCATGTCATAAATAATTTAATAATCTTACGAATGAAGGATTATAAATATGTACAACAGTACAATATATTAATTATTTGTCTATTTAATTTTAAATTAAACAGAAAAGGATAATAGAAATAGAAAAGAATAAAAAGAAATAACGAGTTATTCTAAAATATAATTTAACTATTTCGTTGCAAAAATCTTTTATACAATTCATTACTTACTATTTCCAAATCTTCTTAACCAATGTAAATAAAAGCAGTAGCAATCATTAACATAACATACAAATTTGTTCTCTTTTGTCCAGCTGAGTTACCTGAAACAAACATTAATATATTGTTAAATTTTTTTGTCTTAAAAGTTGGTCAATTCACATTATTTTGTCAGTATTATCAGAGATTCCATAATAATAATTCACTTGATAAGTGTCGTTTACAAATAGATTTAATGTCTTTTTAAACAATTTCAGTGAATTTAACAAAAAGGTACTATGGTATTAACGATATACATTAATTACTAAAATAATAACTATTAGCTTATGTGTTGACTATTTGTAAATAATTGCATTTGCATGGAATGAAATTCATTAAATAAGGATGAGAATTTTTTCAGAATCGAGGGTATTTAATTAATATTATTTCGATGCCAATCGAGGCTAAATAAGTGTTGAAACAATGTTCTGAATTATTATACGTAAAGTTTTCATAATAATAATTCACATAATAGCGTATAAATAAATTACGTATATATATATGAAAAAGTATTATATTTTCACTTGTTCGTATATTTTGAAATTAAGTTACTTTTAATATTCACTGCTCTGTATTGTAAATATGTAGTATTGATTCTTATTATTATAAATACAATGACACACGAAGTTGCTTATATAATAAAAACATAATATATGTGTATTAATGTGAAACCTTACAAAATAATAATTTCATAATTATTCAGAAAAATAAACGAGTGACTATATTTAGTATTAAATTCTTTCGAATGTTTTGCCTTAATTCGGCTAATAACGATATTGGTGGAAGGTGATTTTGCTTCACATTTTCATAGAAATACAGAATTGATTTTATTGTCTTCACCTGAAATTTTAAAATACATGTAAGCTTTCATAAAATTACTTGAATAAGTATTTCCTTATTGATTTGTTATTGATTTATTATTTGAATGACATTTTTTGTGTGACCTAGGATTGTCAATAGTGCCATATTTATTCGCAAGCCTACACTTAATAAGTAACAATATTACAATTAATTTAGAATATTATTATCAAGAAGTTCATGCAATAAAATATTTATACCAATAACTACAGTAAAATAACTATTGCATTACGTGAAATAATGCTTGATTGACATGCATTGCATTTAGTAAATAAACTTTTCAATATTAATTATAAAAAATGCTATAAATCTTCTTGCCATTAATACTGTTCATTATACATCTAATACTCTCTAATAAATCAGAATATAATAACCAAAATATTATAACATATATATGGAATATAAAATGTATAATATATATAAAATATAATAAATAAATCTTATATCTGCTCAGGCTTTATTGTTTATATCTCATCAAACCTTTGATATTTCAACATTAAACCCTTGATGATTATAACATTATAGGACAATTTAAAAATTATTGATATTCAAACAAAGTAGAAAATATTTTTCTATGAATCAACCATATAAATATTATAAGTAATAAATGAAATTAATTTTAAATTAAATAAATTCTTTTATCGTCATATTAATATAATCTTTCATCTTTCTAACAATATAAACTTTTATTTTCATATAATCAACATTTCAACTAAATTTGATACGCATTTCAATTAGCAGCTAAATATAAATGTATCGGAATAATTCAAAACTAATTATTGAACCTTTTTAAGGTAAAAGTATTTTCTAGTATCAATGAAATTGCTTATACGAATTTTTAAGTCATGAAATCTTTACAACGCAGTAGCCATCACATATACAACATTAATACTTATATTACGAGGAACAACTCTAAGTGCATGTACAATAATTCCACACTAACCTGCAGATACACGATCTCACGTTATATTAAATAATTCAATGAGGGAAGACGTCGACTACCCGGAAGGCCGTTGCATGTACGATTTGCTAAGAATGTTTCCCTATAAAGTTTCCTTTAAGTTCATTATCCGATCTTCAATGATTAAATTTAAGATTCTTTAAATTTGAAATTCTTTAAAATCTTAACATTAAATGAAACTAAATTATTGGATTAAATGTGGATGCGTTCGGCAGAAGAGTTGAACGAACGAACTTTGCATAACAATTTCAGTTCATCAATCAGTGGAATTCAAGTTATCTCGTCCTGTTTGCGATTTGTCTCTTGTTATTTCAATACGTTTGGGCTTTGACTAGGAGAAGTAATCGATACTCCATAAACACGATATTACACATATAAAAGAAGTTGACAATTACATAATATATATACATATATATATTATGTAACTTAATGTATGTGTGATGTAACTTTGTCGTTATATATTCTCAGTTTGGAAAAGTTAAATAGTAATGAAATTTCTACATAAAAATATGAGCACTTTATGCTTTATTTTGTTGAATTTTACTGAAGTAAAAGATAATGTTTAAATAAAGTATGCTGGAATATGTCTTTAAATATAATTTTAATACGTAAATAGATAGTCAAATACATTTTTATATTGTCTGATATTAAATATTCTTGGTTAATTCCAAGATGCTCATAAAGTTGTACACACACACACACACACACACACACAGACGGAGGGACAGAGAGAGAGAGAGAGAGAGAGAGAGAGAGAGAGACGCACACACATGCAGCCACACAGAATAAAGAAACAAACGAATAAACATATAAACATATTATGGATTTTAGATATAAATAAATACATATATAAATATTTATATATATATATATATATTGAAATATTTAGAATAAGAGTAAGTTTTTTACAAAATTTTGTTGAAAAAATAATTTAAACATGCTAAAAATAAAATGATATATATTCGATATTTTTGCATAATAGCTTTGAGCATTTAAATAAAAATATATAATTTTAAGACTTGATTTATATTAAATTATATTAAATTATAATATATTAAATTTAAATATTATAGATTTTTATATAAGTCGGTATTAGCAGACACAGTTCTTATGATATTGAGTTTAACAAATAAATTTCAATTTCAATTAAAATAATGATATAATTTTATAAGAAAATTCAAGGTAAAAATTAAAAATTACAATAAATATATTATAATCATAATTATTGAGCTGATTGAATGCACATTGACATAAGAATATCAAATATTCATAATATTTATGCAAAGTATAACATTGTTCTTTACTTGGGTTAATTTTTACTTACCACTAAAAACTATAAACATCATTTGATTTTATTGTTTAAAGTGTATTTAAAATTATCTGTACGATATATCTAATTGTATTATATTTTGTGGCTTAATTGAATACATGTAATGAGCATCTGCATTTTACATGTCTGACTATACGACATATCTGTGCTACTTGTTAAGTACATTGAAAATTGAAAGCATAAACGCAGTACTTTATTTGAGCTCATTAGTATTTTGGTACAATTTTTAAGTCATACTTCAGGTGATTAATTCATCTAATTTAATTACGTTACCAAATATACAATTATTTGTCGTTAATATTACAATTAACGTAATTACAATAACTAATGCAAATTTAATAAATTTTACTATTTTTCAAAATATTCATTTATTCATACAATATTATTCCTTAATAATATATTATTAATAACTATATTATTATTAATAAACATTCAATGAAATAAATTTAGTAGTTCATATGGCCTTGTTAAAATAAAAATGGATTTAATAATATATAAATAATTTATCCACACACATACGATTTATATATTTCTACATCTTGATTTTTAAAAAGTTTCTTAATTCTAAAAATTAATTAGCTTTAGCTTTTGTTTTTAATCTCATAAATTTTGTTACAATTAATAAGAAAAAATTAATTTTTATTTACATATTATACTGAAAAACTATAACAATTAATAGATAATACCAGTATATAAGTTTACTATAATATTTTAATTTTCTTCGAATAAGCTACAGACATTTTATAGGTTAATTGATAATTTATACGAGAACACTAAACATAAACTATACAGAATTAATGTAGTTGATACAGTTTATTGATTCAATTTTTTAAAAATATAGTGATTAATTTTTTTTTGGATTATATTATAATATAATATATGTATTATAATATAATACATGGAACTATTACCAAATCTAATGTATTCCTCAATTTCTTTATGATTCCGGCATCTCATGAAAGTTTTCACGAAGCAAAAGCTTTTAAGTCAAACAATTTTTGTAAAATCGTTCGAATAGAAATTAACATTAAAATTATCATTAAATTCTGTAGGTCAGCTACGGATCTGTATTTCACGGCTGCAGACTTAAAAACTTAAACTGTACTTTCTGAATCCTGTGGAGGAAATACCAAAGTGTCTCACTCCCCGCAGACATTGAGTAATCGAGAAAACGAGAAAAGGAGAGGATGAAAGAGACAGCCAGACAGACAAATAGATAGAAAAGGAGTGATAGAAGGATCTATAGTAGGAGACGCCGTAAGGTTAGTGAGAGGCAATTTAGGATGATATTTAGAATTTTTAAATTTGGAGAATTCGCTTCCTCTCAATTGGCTCATCCACAACCCATCACCTGCTCTTTCTTTGGTATTAATTTCCTTTTATCGTATTAGTAGATTATGATTTATCGTACGAAGAAAACGCCCGCGATAACATCTACATTCAAGTATTTGCAACTCGTACACGCCGACGTATAAACGTGCCCCAAAATAATGTACAAAAACATCCTCTAAAAGTATAAAGACAATTTTATTGCTAAAAAGAGGAGTAAAAATGTAGGAGTAAGATAGCGAATGAAAGTAGCATATTTTTTCGAAAGTCATCAGAGCCTTAATGCTTGCATTCACTTAAGTGAGAATTGAGATGAATAGCGACTAGGAATTTCAATTTTCCTTAATATGGTTTATTTCTCTTTCCCCCCCTCCCCCCCACTTACTTTTAGCTCTCTTCTTATGGTATTCTCCACTATCAATATAAATAGATATCTATTTTTATCTGAAAATGGTATTATTACTGACATCTCATCACACATAAATATAAAATATCTACTAGGACGTCAAAAGCGTATTTTATTATCCCATTGCCTTTGAGAAGTCATAACTTCTTCGTCTCTCCTTCTTTGACTAGTAGTAAGTGATTTATATCAAACGTGTACGTACATTTGTGCTTCCTATATGACATTCTTACAATAAGATATTCTTCCTAAACAACCACGCTTCAATTCTGAAATTTTAAAAATTTTCGCTATTTCTATGCCAATGAAACAATCTGAATTGTTCATTTATTAATCAAACTTCTTCGACGTTAATAAGATATTGAGAAATATCATTTATATCTTATTGAATATTCAAGTATACTTGTAATATGTGCAGAACATTGCTTTTACGTTTGAAGAGAGTGTAATAAGTAATAAGTAATTTATACTCTAATCACACGTTCATTCGCATGTTTTATAATCAGCACAAGCCTGATAAAGTTCACTTTCTCTTTAACGATATTTTTAACGCAGCTGATAGCATTCGTTAGGTTACTATTCGGAGAAAAAGCTTTTATCCATAATGGATTATTCCTTCAAATAAAAAGATTTTTTTCTCTTTTCCCTCTGTCGCGTTCAGCTTTTGGCCTTAGCATCTCTCGTCATAATTAACATTATATTTATTGTTTTGTACTCGTCCCTCCCGTCATTCCTCCTCATCCGAGCGATAAATTTATTATGATTTTTTCTTATTATCCTTATTTCCTTTTACAATTCTTTTTTCAATTTTCCGTCTTTTTTAGATAACACTATCATCCGTTACAACCGCAGAAAAACGTACTGAAAGCTTTTGCGTTATCAACAAAAGACAGAGATGAAATCTTGCAAGACCCCCAAGAGAGAAGTAAAGCTAAACCTTTCTTTCTCTCGAAATCTACAGTCAGCTCCTCTTTTATTTTTATTTATCTCTCCCCGTGTATTTATAGTTCCTCCACTCTAATTCGGTGTTTTTATAAACATTTATATTATTCGCCGGCATGTTTCTTTAAATATTTTTAAATTTTAAATTTCATTTCCAAGCCAAGAGTATATCTTTACAATGATTCCACCTTTCAATCATGTACTCGTCCCAATTCACGATATAAAAATAATATAAAAATAGAGGAAAAACTCAATTGATACCCATTCAATTTATAGCTACACATGATGGCTTGAGTGTAAAAAATAGTCAGCTCAATTAAAACAATATATATACACACATATATATACATACATATATATATACATATATATATATATATATATATATATATATATATATATATATATATAGATATATATGCGAATTTTTTGTGTGCTTGGACATATTTATAACGTTTCAATCACGGGAAATTTAATTTAAATTCAGTTCCAGCTCACTGGTTTATGTTAAGTATAAAAAAATAAAGAAACTTAATCTTAGATAAATTTTCTGCAAGACGTATTATAGGCAAATAAAAATTTACCATTATCGGATCGACTAAATTCATTTATCTTATTTAAAAATAATGATGTACCGTCCATATTCTGACATACCGTTATACATTTTTGGCAAACTTTCATAGATCTATAAAATATTTGTAAAATTTCTGGTAATAAGAATGCTTGTTAATGAAAAATCACACAGGTAATAACATTTTACATTCAATTCTAAAGGGAAAACTCGGCCACATATATATATTTTTAACTTGAAAAATTGAACTCAAATAATATGAAATTATGTCTTTGACAAATAGTGGATTTGCTCTTTTACTAATTAAAATGAAATGGGACATTGCTCGTTTCATTGATTCTTTATATAGAGGAAGAGAAATATTTTGAATTACTTTGTTATAGCTCGCGATATATATATATATATATTGCTGCCGATAATTAACAATTGCATTATTCGAGGACAAAATGCGCGAGATCCAATGAAATTTTCAAATATAAATATATAGCTGCCAGGCACTTGCCATCTCGCCCATCTGGCAAATTTTATAAGTTAATCATGACAGTAAACATTATGTATCCGTAGAACTCGGGCTACAAGAGAGGCGCACTCCATCGCACTCCATCATGAATGAATGAAGTAGAGACGGCGAATTCACTGGATTAGCTCACACTGACTGAATGCTCGCAAAAGTTTTTACGAGAATTAAAAATTGCGACCTCTTGCGTAGATAACGTGTACAAGGAAACTTTAATCTACAGTTAAAAGCTTTGGAAAATGTTCGTACTTCATCTGTTTCATGCGTACTTGTACATATATATATTATTCATGTTAATTAATAATTCATTCTTATAAAGGAGAAAAAAATGACAGCGTACTTTCCAATTAATTGCTTTATTTTAAAGATGTTATTAACATTTATTGTTAATGGAAACGGAACAAACTAATACATTTCTTTCTTCGTTAAAATATATTTCATTCTTGTTCTTAAAATTACAAATGTAGTTTTCAAATATACAATCGCGCGCGCGTGTGTGTGAGTATCTGTATGTGTGGGCGTAACAAAATATAATACTTATATCGGTAATATTATATTCAATTGATTTACTCATTTTTATTTAATGAAATGACATCCTCCATGTTTCTATCAACTTTACAATTTCTGAGTATGAATTTTTAAGAAACCGATTACGAAGTAATGAACATCTGTATGTTCAGTGAACTTTGATTCGCGAATTTATAAAAGTAATATAAACATAAGTTGCGTTTGAAGAGTAGATAAATAGTAGATTTGATGAGTGGATAGATAAGAGTAGATAAAGAGTAGATATTTGGATATCGATATGAGTTGAATAAGTTTTAAACATTTGATCAGGTTGGAGTTGAGGTTCGGGAAATTAATGAATTCATTGATCTTTGATATCATTATTGAAAAATAATAAATTACATTTAAAATTTCTACACTGTGAATATCATAATAATATTGATTTGCAAAAAGATAAATAGAAAAAAAAATTCAATTCACTTTTAATTACTTAAAGTTTATATTTATATATATATAATCACAAAAACTGCGTTATATATTTTAAAATTTATGTGTTTAAAAATTTCTATAAATTTTTCGTCTATATATTTATTACGAAGTAACTGTTTAATACAATATTCATTTCAATAAAAATAAATATGTAGAGAAACTTTAGAATTTTGTCTAAAACAATTTTTATGCAATTAATAACTGTAAAGGTTTTGAGCATAATTGAGAAATAATGAGTTTTGCGATCTATAAGGAAATTTAGCATTAACTAATTGACTGCGTGAATACCGGTTAGCGAATACTAGTAACATAATAAATAAAAAATTCAAACAATGATTGTAAATTTATGTGGATTTAACGTAAATTACTCGGTTGAAAAACATTGCCGCAGGGGTTACGTAATACAAGAATTAAAAATATCTCGAAACTATAGAAGAAAAGAGAAAAATGTTTGTTTTTATTTAAGAACTTTTTAATATATTTTTCAGCCATTGCAATTATTCAAATAAGCTCTTGTCAATAATCCCAATAAACCAGACTTCAATTAATTCCAGAAAATATATACAAGAAAGTATTGAGCAGATAAATAAAAAATTTTATTGTATTGGCTGGTATTCTTTAACTACTATTCTAATTATACATCCATTATTGTTTAGTAATATATTGATATAATACATTCTTTGAGCTTCTTTTAAGTTCAATAAACACTGAATCACGATTGTGTGTATATATTTTATTTTTAGTCGAGCTTGGCATGATACCAAAGTACAAGAACATCGGCTGCTAAAGCAGTTCAAATTTTGCAGATTGTTAGTAGCGAAAATTCTGATCTTAAATAAATAACGATAGATTATTAAAATTACGAATTTTCGTAAGGGTTTTCAAATAATTTACAACATTACTAAATAATTACAAGCTAAATGCTTTTCTTACTTTCCATTAAGCGCGCTCTATTTTAAAGCTAAATGCAAACTCTGGCATTATATAATATATTTGCATATATATATATATATATATATATATATATATATGAGTGTAAGTGTACGTTTGTTCCCCTATGCGAGAGAACAAAGTAGGAAAACAATAAAGCTTAAGCATTCAATTAATTAAAATGCACGCGTATTATTGATGCCCATATTGCGATAGATCTTTCTTTCTCTTTGCCTCCCAATATATTTAGCGTTCGGCATGTGCCACTTCATACGAGTTGGCTTGAGGAAATAATGTAGCGGCTGTCCTAAGCAGTAGAGCTGTATTTGCGCGACATTTATTAAATCGACTAATTGAATTGTAATAAAAGCAGGAAAGGAAATTGTTAGTGACACGAGAGCCGGAGGAAATGGCAATTAAGCGTCCCGATTGAGGAAGTTGAGGTAGGTTTTGTTTAGTGATATTGCAGAGGTGGGCGCGCTCCGCCGTCCTTACAAAATATTCGGAAGCAGGGCGGACGCAGTTTCTAGAAAATTGCTTAAATCCTTCCCAGTGACACTCTGCAGGAATTTCCATTAAGAGTGGCAATGAGAGCTCGATTCGCGGCTCATTTATTCGTTTAATTACTTCCGTGTTTGCGGTGAGCTCCAGCGCGTCCTGCCTCGTATTCATGACTGCGTAAAGTCGCGCTTTGTAATACTAACTTGATGCGGGGTGGTTGCTATTATACTGGATCTTCGCTTCCCTTTTCCCAAGGCTGAATACGAATGAACTTGGAAAGTTCGTTTTGCTGCTCCAAAGATGCCCCCCTTTTTTGCTAATGCTAAGACAGATTCGCCGAAATTCCATTTAAATTGAGCAACTTACGAGTTTTGCGCGCAATTATGCCAATGAAGGATATTTATGTTCATTGCAAGAATGAAATTACTCTTGCAATCGGGGCAATTTTGAAAAAATTTATTCTATAAATAGTCGGCAAAGGCTTATCACAATACAATTTCTAATACAATTGTTTCGTGCATTCTTAAGATGAAAATTGTGTAATGACGTGTTGAGATTATTAACTATCACTATTACGAACAAATGATTTTCTTTTTTCATGCTTCTCAAACTATGTATAATCGTACCATTTAGCCATTCATTTAATCCGATGAACTTGGATAAATTTGCTTTGTACATTATTAAAGTTGAGTGGCTATAAATTCTTGAAAACTGATACGATAAAAAGTGTTTGACGGAATATACATATTATTATCCGTTCCATCCCAGTCATAATCTTTTTTTTTTCATAATTCAATGAACTTATACGTGTGTCTGTATAATAATACTAATAAACCTGTTGTTTTCTTTTGCTTTTCTTTTTTTTTATAATATATATCTGTATAATATTTTTGATTTTATTTCCTGTTCTTAAAGTCTGATTTCAATGGTTGATACATTTTGTCATCGTTCAGGCTGCTTTTATTTTATAGCGTGCAACTAAAAGCAATAATAATGCAGATAACTATATAACAACAATTGTTTAACCATTTACTTTATATAAAATCACCACTGACATAATAAAGAATATGGAATATAATTTCAGTTCAACTTTACTTAATTTATTTACTTTATAAATTGTTATTTGAACATACTCTGGTAAGTAATTTGAGAATAATAATTAATAATATATTAACGAAGAAACAACAATTATTATAAACTATACTATAAATAAGCTATCTCATATCTTAATTGGAAAGTATAGAAAAATTGGCATTTTAGTTTTTGCTTGCATTTTGTCTTTTACAGTGATATGCCTCTTCCTACCTCATCAATATACTTAATAAATGTTATTATAAAACTGTATGTTGAATATATATATTTTTAACTATCGATATAAATACAATAATACCAACGAAATATTTATCTAAACTATTTACAAATATTTTATTACCAATTTAATTTATATTAATTATTATCATCTACATTAAAAGTGAAAAACTTTTTAAGATGAGTTTATTGATGAATATAAAAAGAATATATAAATAAGCTACATAAAGACCAATTTTCAACAATAGTACACACATATTTCTGCCAACATATGTTAAAAATGTATTTATATAATTGAATTTCTCCCTCATTTATATAACTTAAGTATTGAAAAATATGAAAAAGTATGGCTTTACAAAACCATTTTATGCTGTAATATATAAACATAAAATGAAATGTTATTATATTAACATGAGAATCTATCTTATATAGCTATATCATAAGATCTTGAAAAGCATAAATATCATTAAAAAGGCGTTCTTACAATTATGACATAAAATGTATTTGAAAAGCATAAATATCATTAAAAAGGCGTTTTTACAATTGTGACATAAAATGTATTTCGAAAGCATAAATATTATTAAAAAGGCGCTCTTACAATTATGACATAAAATGTATTAGCACGTAGAATAGAATAATTCAATTTGAATGAATAAAATGTGCAACATTATTATATAAGTCACACAAATGTGCCAAACAAAAGCAAACTCACTCGAAGAGTCTAAATTATTTTACAAGCTCATAGTACATTCGCAATACGAAAGCGAAATAAATTTATATGGAAAAATCATAAAGGGCTACGTCAGACAGCAATAAGGGAAGAAAAGACAAAACCTAAACATTGCGCACCACGTTGAAAAAGGTGGAGCCGGAGGCACGTGCCGACTGTACAGTCAATGCTTAATCTTTATGGGCGTACAGTCCATATCAGAAGCTCAGAGGTTTGCAGAAATAGTGACAGGAACTTTGAACTCTATAATCAGTGGCAAAAGTTTAGGACACTAGAGTCAGCCTTAAGAGCCTGAACGTTAATATTACGGATAAATGTAATGTCCAACCCCCCCTCTATATGACAAGATTAATAAAATTTGTATAGATGTGTACTAGGACGAACAGATTAGTTATAGCACATCTTTCTCTTTCTCTGGCGGTTTATTTCCCCGTCCAGTGGATAATGGTTTGCGAAAACAAATTTCCTTATATTGCTTGTAGATTTGCGTCGATTGGTCATCTTCGTAGTGGGCGTCGAGAAAAGTCGAGAAAATATTTTTGAAAACTTAAATTATGTCGATTCAGCTGAAAGTTGTAACGATGAAATCGTATTTTAATAATAAGACAAACTATTTCCACGTCTATAAATGCCTGCTTTATAAATTGCATTTTTTGTACGCGTGTTGATTATAGTAACTATTTAGGATCGGTGTGAGTAGGAATCGGAGAGTGTAAAATGTTAGTCGTGATAAGTTTAGTAAATACGTCGCCTCGATATAGTTGGATAATCGAACTGAAACTTTGAGAACTTTATAAAATCCTTGAACTGCAAAAATTCGCCCAAGAGGTCAAAATTTGTTACACATTAAATGGATCTTTATTATTGATTTTATCATTATCGCGAAAATCACAATGCTGTGGCACAAACACACAGACAAGCATTTGTATCCGAGTATATAGAGTTGGTAGGTTAACAATGCTCTCACGCTTCCCATATTTTCGAGCTGAATTTTGGTTCGAGTATTTGAACCCAATTTCGATTTATTGCTGTATAAATAAATTGTATTCTTTGTACGTAAGTAGCCGTGTGTATAAAATAATTGCACTGCTTCTCGTAACTAAAGCATCGCTTCGAAATCCAAAAACCTCGCACAGAGATATTCCGCACTTATAATCCGTCTAATCTTGGCTGAGGAGAATATGCAAAGATCGCGAGCAAATAGCAAAGAAAATAGGAGATTTTATACCACGAATTTTCATTACGCTGGCACATGCAAACTTCTCATTATTCACACACTCGGTGCTCTTTTCTCTCCCAAGATTTACGTATTACTCCGAGGTAAAGGAGAACGCAACAATTTTACGCCAAAGGCGTGTAATGGAACTTTATTATTACTCTATTGATTATCTTCATTAAGTAATCATTGCTATTATAGTGCCAGTACAGTATTTCCAGTAGAGTATGACAACAATGGGGATAAATTTTCTATAAATTGGGGGAATGGTGAAGTGTCCGATCCAGCTGATGTGAGCCTATCAAACGACGAAACAGATTCATTCAACGACACTCACTCACTTTTCAAATCCCACACGACAGACTCACAGTTGCATATCGAACTGCCAACCATAAATGCCTCCCTACGTATCTTTATCTCTGGCTTGAAATCCTATAGTTGATCTAGGATTAGCGTTACAAAGCTCGGGGTGGCGTATGTATTTCGAAGGCGAGCTCATTTTGAATTTAAGGATACCATTGTGGCACGCTTTCGCCCCATTAAACGAATTATTTTGCTGAAAGTGAGAGGCAGTTTAGTTTTAAATGCAATAATTGTTCGATAGAAGCACCATCTGTGGCAACAATGGAGTCCCATTTCTCTGTACACGTATGCTCCCGCTCCACCTCAAGAATCTCCAAAACATATCCAAAGCATATACAATGTAACTGAATATTTACATTTCCATACGAGTTGATATGATGATATGAGGAGTAGGCCGTTACGTGGCAGTTTCGATTACATTTTATGCTTCTTCCTCAAATTTAAGATAAAAAATGTCTTGTTTTCTCTGATCATTAACGTGAAATTCATTCCATATTCTCAATTATTGTTTAACATCTCTTTCAGTTCTGCAGTCTCGCTTTAACGCCATATTTATCACGAGCATTTAAGAAACTATTATCTTTTAACGAGAAATAAAATCGATAAAGCTGATAAAAAAAATGTGGCACGATGTTTCCAGAAAATCAAATATCAGTTGCAGAGACGAAGAGGATTATTGACAAATAAATCATGAGAATACGTCAGTTATATAATAATATGAAAACTAAAGAAATGCAATTAATAAATGAAAGTCCCGATGGGGATATTTCTTTCCAAACAACAAGTCGATATCCATTCGTAATTATGCCTACCAATTTACCGAGAATATTATAAAAAATTTGTAATATTACTTTACGAGGTATTTTAAAGCAATTGCCTTATGTATAAGAAATGCCAGTCTGTCAATTATTTCTTTTGGAAATATCTTAACCTCATTCACTTCCGCAATGTTTCCACGAATACAATATCAACGGGATTTTTTTTTGATCCAGTAACTTTGCTCCTCATCTCACTTCAATGTCTAATACTATCGTCATCTTATTATAATGTTTCATACTATCAGAGCGACGGCAACTTCTCCAAAATCACTAAATACTTATCTAACAATCATATAAAACTTGCATCTTACTAAAGAAGTTGCAATCTTATGAAACGATCCCAACATTCTGCCAGCAGCTTTCCTCCTTCCACCTTCCACCATTCAAAGCAAACTGAGAAAATATTGATTCAGCCGCTCTTATATAGTCGATTGTATCGATATCGCCAAGGCAAAAAAGCCGTCTGCATTCCATTTGAGCCAAGGTTTTCCCCACCCACGCTCCTCTCTTGTCTACGTCGAGCTCTCGCGTCGTCAGCATTTCGTCTCGTGTTTTTTCAGCCTGGATGTTTAAACTCTTTATGCATACATTCGTATGGAGCGAGTGGAATGCATAAGCAAAACTGAAGCGGCGCTTGGCCTTTACTACTTGTTTTATTCATGGATGAGGAATTGAGTCTTCGACAAATGTTCCCAGGCGATTTGAGACTTTAAACGGCCTACGAGGAGCTCTGAATGATTGCTTATTAACGCTAATGAGATTCAAGGAATAATGTCAAGCTGAATGCAAATCTATTTC
The DNA here is from genome assembly GCA_030522565.1 of Ceratosolen corneri. NCBI lineage: Eukaryota > Metazoa > Arthropoda > Insecta > Hymenoptera > Agaonidae > Ceratosolen > Ceratosolen corneri. The sequence continues at coordinate 6,325 of JAPYYT010001534.1, read as the reverse complement.
TCTCATGCTTTCTCGTTCTTTGGCAAATCCTAATGTACTAATGGGACTCGTATCTGCTCGATTTAATAATATTTCCTATGGCGTATTATATGTGTACATGTGTATGTACTAGAATTCTCTAGTAATTTAGAATTTAGAATTTAGAAACATTTAGAATCTAGAAAGAGTTAGAAATACTAAAATATTCTATTTAAGAATTATAGTTCTTATTATCTCACGTCATCTAATTAATATTTTCATTACATTATTTTCAATTAAATAAAGTAAACGAAATTTTATTACCACCTTATGGAGCTTCACTTTTTCATATTATTTTTACTATTATATTCTTTGTATACTTTTAGTCGCAAAAGTTAATTAATTTTTGTGTATTGTTTTAAGAGTATATCGAACTTAAAATATCGTAAATTTTTAAATTAGTAATCAAAGTAGTACTATTATTTTTCTTTTTTTCTTTTCAAAGAAGTTATAGCAGTTATAGCTATATACTTCAGTCGATGATCGACTTACATTAATATTGGAATAATTTTTATGAACATATTGTCTACTGAAAATCTTATTACTCGCTTATTAAAAATACGTTAATATATTGTTTTAATGCAATTAATTAAATTATAACTCGTACGGTCATTATATATGTAGAATCGTTTTATAAGAGGCTATTCATATTTTATATTACTTCATAAATGATACGGTGTAATATAAAATGAATACCAAGCAGTATCAATTTATTTACAAAATGTTTCCTTATAAAAAATTAAAATGCACAGGAAGACTTAAAATAAGGACAAATTAAAATGCAATATCCATAATATTCGAAAAGGATGCAAATATGCTGATATGTCCATCAAACGACTAATTTTGGATATTATATTATAAAATTCATGCTAAAATAATAATTTAATAATGCATTAAATGATTTTTATAATAATAAAACTATGTGCGTGGAAAAGAAGTGCATTGCGTAATATATTCATTCGAAGATTTTTGCAGGAAAAAGTAATTTTATATAATTCATATACATTAACCGAAGGCACTTTAACAATACATAAAACGGAATTATCTATTCCAACTATAATTTTCCAATTACTTAAATTATAATTTAAATTACTTGATAATGACTATGTGCACGCATGGAATGCATAGAAATTTATAAGAGCTTACATCTCCTTAAAGCAGTAGAATTTATTTTACCTGAAATTACTTTATCCATTAATTGACAATAATATATTTGTATCATCGAAATATGGATTTCTAATTATGCGAAGGAATTAAAATCTTAGCACTAACATTTATCAGTTTTAACGAAACTTCGATTAATAAAATCAGCTATACACATAAAATTGCACAGCTTATTTTAATGATACACACACACACACACACACACACACACACACACACATGTACAATAAAAATTGTTGAACTCGTAACAAATAATTTTAAGTAAATATAAGTGTCAATATTATCCTATAAATATTTAATAAATATCATGTTTATCAAATATATTCTTAAATCCAATTAGTATTCAAATTAAATGCATTGATCTGCTGATCAAAGTTTTTTATTTTGAGACCATTTTTTGTACAAAACTTTTCTCAATCAAACATTACCTTTTTCATCTATATTCTATTTTTCTTCTTTTTACTGGTTTATTTATCCTATCATTCTATATTTTTCCGTCTCCGTCTCTCTATATTTCCGATTCATTTATATTTCTAGTTACTTTGTTCTTTATGTATGGTTTAACAATATATAACTATAAAACTGGAAATGGCCAATAACATTCTAGATATTATACAAAAATTGATATATTCTCAGTGTCGCGATGTCAAAAAATTGAAAAGAGAAAGGAAGCTTTTACTTTGTTCGACAGCCCACAGAGTACGGACATTTAAAATAGATTAAAGATTGATTTGAATAACCGTACGTTCGAGCAATTATTAACGCGAGTAAAGGAATAGAGAAGCAACGTACAAGAAAAATCATTACCGATGTTTATGGGAATCGATTCACCCATCGCGTAAGCACCAATTCATTTCACTTATGTTATTGAGACTATACTGTTTGCGCACGCGCGCACAAACGCGCAATGGCTTTTAGAGTGAATTTCGCATAAAATTGTAGGAAAAGATGAGAAAGGAAGAAAGGAAAGATATCACGAGTCAAATAGCACAAATTTGAAATTCTTTACCGTCTCCCGACATAAAAACCACAGATCCGCGACTCCCACCTCTCACTCCCCCCCTCACTCGACATTTTCTTTCCTCGCCTCTAAATGGAATCTCCCATAAGCATGAACATAAGGGATTAAGCGGCGTCGAGCATTGTATCAGGGCCGCTACTAATACACCTGTTATCCGCCCCGATTCCGATATCACTGACAAAAGTTCCACGGGTGCGCACGCACGCACACCCGATTGCCATATCACACGAGCACGAGTGTTGGGCTTAAGCAGATTAAATCTTGAGGTAATGGGAGGGCACTCGCTGGCACTCTGGGTCACCAGTAAGCCCTTAGGGAGTGGCTGTATGTGGATGTTGCCGTCGTAGCTCAGCTGAATTATCGTAGCCGGGAACAATCGTTGACCGTTTTCCCAAAGACTTTTCTTCGGCGACTCGAGTGTTGGGTGACGAGACGATTGGGCGCGCCGACGGGACGTTGCCAAACTTTCCTCGAGGGAACTTTAGATTTACGTATTCACGCGTTGTCTGGGAGGAGGAGGAGGAGTGCACGCTCACTGAATAAACCCCCCTCAACTTATAAATTGGTTATAATGCGCCAGAACTATAGGTTTTCGGGCAGTTGACTGGAAAAATCATAAATACATTAACCCGAGGAACTTGCCGTTGAGGGATTTCGCTTTAACGTTTACTACTCCTAATGGCTTATTATACATTTGATAATTGTTACGCCAAGCATAATTCAAGCACAATTTTAATTAACAGTGTAATCAGCAGTGACGTTCATCAACTCGCTAAGCATTAATTTAGCACGGAGTTTTTATTTAGAAAAAAAACCCCAGGCTCTACACTACTATAATTTATTATTATATTCGATCGTTATATATTACAAGTATTATGCTCAATCATTATAGTATTTAAGCTGCATTTCTCGCTTAACAGAACTGTGTTTCGATTTCGATAAATTTCATTCAACCGATTCTCTATTTATAATTTAACTATAAATTAATCGATAAACTTTAACGAGTTAAAATGTGTAAATCTCTGCAAAATATACTCTACGATAATATTCCGTTTAATGTATAAGTGAAATTTAAATAAAACGAGCGAGGTAACTCGAAATATTCATTTTCGAGAATTATATATGACTACTGAATTTAATTTTTGAATATACTTTGTGCATGATTAACTAATAAATAATAATAACAATACGTATTGCCAATCCGAATGAAAGCGATCGCATTTATCTTGTAGGCAATTTGATATTATCAACTTCAAATATATATTCATTGTTATATATATATATATTAGTTTAAGATTAGCATTACTATAATTGTTACTGTGATTATACATTTAAAGATGTTATAATAGTTCATAATAAGATAATAATAGTTAAGAATAGTTTCAGAGCATTTGAGCATCAAATTACCTCGTAGTCGACATTGATACTTGAACAATTGAACAACAATGAAATTTTAAGCATACGCAAGAGCAAAATATTATATTATTCAATGACCTGTAGATCCTAAGATCCCTAAAGATACTAATGCGACGGTTATTGATAAATGAAAGCTTAATTCGCTTGAAAATCAAAATGTAGGAATAAAATGTGAATATAGAATTACTTATCCACTATATATGTGTGTGTACACGATATTTGCCTTTGCTTCAGATAATACTGCTACTTTATATTCTAATATTTTTTATTCCATTTTCAAATTATCACATAACATTGAAATTACCGCGTATATTTTATGTTTTATTTCCTTGACGTGAATTCGACGCGCCAAATGTTCCAAAGAAATAATGGGGAAAGCAAATAACGATGCGACTCATTGAACCAATCCACATAAAATTGTATGTATACTTGCAGCACTACATATATATATAGACATATAAGTATATTTGAAAAAAGTATGAACGAATCCTTGCATCGGCAGCTGTCGTTTTGTTTTATATTCGGTCATTTTACCATCCTGTTTTTCCTTTTCTCCTCTCTCTCTCTCTCTCTCTCTCTCTCTCTCTCTCTCTCTCTCTCTCTCTTTCTCAATCGCCATTTACGCTATATACTTTAAAAATTCTCTACTCCATTATTGCCAAACGCATTTTTCTATTCTACACGTTGAATTTTCTCTTTTCGAATTGTATAACCAAATAAAATATTGCTATTGCTCCACCTTGCGAGCTCGAGACCTAAAGGATTACAGAGGGCCGATATGGATAAACTTCCGTTTCCTTTATTAAAATAGGCTTCCACTTCAAGTGTACTGCCCTGCTCCTACCAACTAACAATAAACAAACAATGTTTATATTTGAGAAACGCGTGGAAAACAATTTCTTAATAGTCGAATGAAAACAATTTCAGTCTCTTTCTTTAATCTAATAACATTCATGTTACATAGTAACGCTAGCTTTATTTACTCACTTCAATTATATTTATCACTTTATTTACTTAGCTTTATTTACTTACCTTTAAGCGCTACAACTTTTTTTATTCGTATAAAATTGCCTATTACAGATTGTCGTTAATTCATCGTCTACGAGTGCTTTTACTATTTTTGAAATAATTACTCATTTATTTGCAGATATTTACCTTATAAAATATATGTAAAATTAATTAGGCAAACATTATTATCTTGTAACATTAAAGAATATTAATGAAATTTTTAATAATTATGACCGGTTTATATCACTTAACAAAAGTTATCCACACTTTTATTTAAACTGGTTACTGATTATGAAAACATGAAAATAACATAATTTTTTATTATTTAAACAGTACCTGTTCAACATTCTAAACTCAGAGAAAACAAATTTTCAAATATAATCGATTCTTCTTCGTTATTTAATAATTGGACTTAACATAATTATTGCTGCATAACATTTAGTGATTAATTACATTCATCAATAGTTACTTGATATCTTCAAATTTTCAGGCGATAATAATTGATATTAATTGATTTACAAAGGTACTTTCTGTTCGTAGAAATAAATTATAAAGTCATATTTATATAAATCATAGCTTTTTATACTTAAGTTATGCTTAACTGATCGTGAAATTCAGCTCATGAAATAGAATATATTATGACATTGACTTCTTCGCGCCATCATAAATATTGCAAATATTACACACGGATTAACTTTTTGAAATACATAATTCCGATTTCCAATTGAAAATTTATATAAATGAAATACAGGAAATTTAAAATATTTCTACTTAAAACGAGATTGCCCGTAAATAATGATGATAATAATAACAATAATGATAATAATAATAATAATAGTGCAATTGAAAAAACAAGTCTTTTAAATTTAAATGAAAAGAAAATTCGTATTTTAATATAAAATAATATTAATAATAAATTTATCATATGGTATTATTTGCATTAAATGTAATTCTATTATTCATTACATTTTTAGTGAACTCATATTCATTTTAATATTACTATTATCTCATATAAAATTCAGCTAATGCCATTCTTCAATGCACGGAATTCAAAATGTTTGCTATAAAAAATGCTTTCAAGGTGTATTTGTGTTGGAGATTCCGTGTAAAAAATCAACCGTCGGACCGTTGCCGCGTAATTTGACCATCGATTGCTTACAAATAAAAGTACGCTACAAGCAGAGAAAAAAAAGAGCATTGTAGGCTCGAAGTCGAGATGTTTATTGCCAGAAGAGAGCAAAGAACATATTCACGCTGTCATATAGTGAAGCCACTTAGGCGAAATTCGGGAAATGTTGTCCTATGGCAGAACTCGGAAACTAGCGAAATCGAGAGTTTAGGGACAAAAATTAGGGAAATGCGCATGCGGTTGGCCTTTCGTCGCCACATGGCACGCGCTAAGATACATCGCGACAAGGATTCTACGAACTCGCCGCGTCATTTTACTCGTCAATAGCGAGACTTGGGCGAGAAAAGGTCCCGCCTAAGCCTAAAACAAAGGGCTCCGTGAACCAATGAAGAATATTGTAACGAAATTCCGATCTCGGGACTAATAAGACAAGCCGGCTCAGTGTCCGTCAGTGTCTGTCTTGGATCAATGATCCTCGCTTGGATCTCACGGGGAGAATCCTGGCAAATAGCCACAGTGAGCCACCGAAGATTCGTAAATCGTCGCGAGTGCTTTCGAAGATGAAGTTT
>JAPYYT010001533.1:0-26014 GCA_030522565.1 Ceratosolen corneri | reverse complement strand
CCCCATCGCTCTCTCTCTCTCTCTCTCTCTCTCTCTCTCTCTCTCTCTCTGTTTCCGCTCCCTCCTCGCGCCGTGCGTAGCTCGCTCTCTCGCTCTCTGCTCCGTGCTCTCTCGCTCTTGCGAAACTTTTTTTCTCTTTCAATTTAGACGGGGCGAGAGAGCGCGCGAGGGAGAGGGGGGGGGAGAGAAGGAGCGAGTGAGCGATACCTCTCTTACGAGAAGAGAAAGAAAAGGCTGAGGGAGAGGGAAGAGATGGTAGTTTGCGCTTCGAATGTCTAATTTTAGTAGACTTTGAGTAATTGGAAATAGCCAAGGGATGTCGAGAATCCGCCCGGATGCGCGACGTCTCCTGTCCTCTTCAAACTAATAAAAAGTATTAGCACTGTTTTCTCAGAGCTCGAGCGTACGAGAGCTCGGGGTCAACGGGACACGCCGGGGCATTGAAATTAAAAGCGCAGCGGCTTCCCCGATGTAAACTGGAAAGACGTGTGTGTAATTAATGAAAATATCCAGGTAATTTTATCTCTCGATATAAATCCGTTTGCCGCGACAGGGAAAATGAAAGATTGGCCGGCCCAATGTTATGTACGCGCACATGAAATATATAACCGCGTGTCAATGACGAACGCGGCTCGCATCCGGCCCCGACATACGTACGTCCCGCGTGCATTGCAAACCTGTAATTTTCGAGTCGCTAGCGATTTCGATCGCCGGCACTCTCTCTCTCTCTCTCTCGCCCGCGCGCACACACCCCCACCTTCTCCCTCCACCCATCTCCCTCGACACCGCCGACGCCGCCCTCCTTTCTTTCCCGATCTTCGTGCGCTAAAATAGTCGCGAGGAGAGAAAGGCGGAGGGAGAGTGCCGATCGATGTGCAATTACCGTAATGGGATACGTGACGCGACGCTTTGTGCGTGCGCGAGTGCGTGAGTGCGTGAGCGCGCGCGCGTGGACTAGTAAGCGGCGATATGGGCTGGGAGACGGGAGTTGCGTTCTTTTGGAGTGAGTGGGCCCGGCCGTTGGAAATATCACCCTCTCGGTGACTTTGTGTGACGAAGAGCCCGAGGGCAAGCGATGTGTCAAAAGTGCGAATGAGCGAGAAGGAGAGGAGGAGGAGGCATAGGAGATAAAAACAGTGGGATAGTTTTGTGGTAGGGAAGAGGCACGTTGCGCTCCTCGCAAATATTTGCTGCAGCATTTCAGTTTTCTGGAATGTTTTTTTTTTATTTGTTGTTCGGGTGGAAATCCGCATCTTCTTCTCTGAGAATCGAAATTATCCTCGCGGGTTGAGAGGTCAGATAGCTTTGTTGTTGACGCATCGCAAAGGAAAGTCTGAGATATGGTTGTTGAGATTGCCGGTATGGTAGGGTGAGGCAGGCTCGATAATTGTTATGAATTTAATTGCTGCCGAGTTATTTATGTTATTGGCATAGAGCGCGATAATAATCGTTCGAGAGCTGCGGTTTATTATGTGGTTTTCATGTAATGTATGTTTCACAAAGACTTTCCATCTTCAGTGCGTAGTAGCTATTTATGTTAATGTTAAGATTTAATTAATCTAAAGGCACGCGAGTGCGTGACACAAAGAAAAGTTCACACCAAGCTTGCGTTGGAATTAGTCGGTCGGCGTGTGATTTTTCATTGCCGAAATGCTTATTATGATGGCAATTGAACGAGCCTCCATTCGATATTTCGCTATCGGGCAATAAATCGTCAGCGCTTAATCCATTTCGTAATCCGTGCAAACATTGCTAAAAAAATGTCCTCAGTTACGAATGCATTAGGGAAGGCAAATAAACGTCAGGGCGCTCGGAGAGACACAGCCAAAGACAAAGAGAAGCGAAGGGATGTAGTGAAGAAAGTGAGAGGGGAGTAGGAGGATCGTTGAACAAAGACGGGCATATATATAACAGAATGGGGAAGCCAGAGACGTTTTCCCTCCCCTGAGAGCGATCCACGTTAGCTTACGGAAAACTTTAGACTCGGAGGAAATTGCCGAGCCGTCGGAGCTCCAGAAGGAATATTAGAGATTCCTCGTCTCGAAGCCGTAGCCTCGATTTCCATGGGATTATTGAGTGAGGATGATATAGTGAGCATTACATAGGTATTAATTGGCATTGCCCGAGTTGCCGCTTCAGTAATGTTATTGACATTGCATTGACTGCGCCGATTGGCCTTTCAAAAGTCACGCCAATCCGACTAATTTCACCCTAAAAGCTCTTGGCATTAAAAAACACAATTACCACTACACTCAATTACGCTACACTCGAGATGCGAACAACAGTACGTAGAGCAATCAAGTCCAAGCGAGTTCGCTTAGCAAAGCGAGAAAACATCGTGAAAAATATATAGATCGACGGGTGAGCAAATCGTGCATGGCCCTCGCACACACAAGTATTGGAGTGAACCCAAACAACTCGAACAAAAGTGAGCAGCAATAGTAAGTACACCGTGACGAAGAGACGAAAGGTCAACCGTACGACCGAGAGAATATCGCTCGATATCGTTACGTGGCCATTTCAAGCGAGCGACAAAGTGACGGCGGCGGCGGCAGTGGCGGCGGCACTGGCGGTGGCGGCGGCGGCAGCAGCAGCAGCAGTGCCGATTGGCATTTCGCCAAAACACGATGCTTTCCACGCTGCTGCTGATGCTGCCGCTGCTGCTGCTGCTGCCAATTAAGCCCTCGAAGGTCACTGAAATTCCCAATTTCGGAAGTGAATAGTCGCCGGTATTTTATCGCTTATAATAACAACAATGACAAAGTATTAATAACCATGATGATAATGACGATTGTAAGGACGGTCGATCGTAGGTATGGCGGCAAATCGAGGAGTATCGAGTCGAAGATTATGCTGCTAGTAATGCAAGTGATTTTGAATTTAGCGTGCAAGTAATGACGTCACGAAGCCTGCATTTGATGAAAATATTGTGAAAATTTATGTAACGTCGGCCCGGCAAATCCTCCCCTTCCATCATTTCGCGCTCGCTCAAACCAATTGCGAAACGCATCGGCAACGACTAGGTACTCGTTATTTGTCGACCGAGTGTACCAATAAATCCCAAGCTCGACGAAAATTGCGAAATTCCAACTGACGCCAATTCCAACGGCAATAGGCCGGCTAATCGCCAGTGCCGCCGCAATCGCTCCGTCTCCGTCTATTACCATTTTAATAATAGCGAACGACAGAGACAGTTCAATTGGCGGGCCTTAGTACTAGGCCTTAAACCTACGAGAGGAATAACTTTTCCCATGGAAGACGCTCGAGAGGAGCTGGAGCAGCGAGCAGATGTCGGAGCTGATTTTAAACGGTGAAGGCTCGCGACTCGAGTGCGCTTCCACGAAATCCAAAGTCTCAGTCTCCTCGGAGCGAGGCCTCGAGGTGAGTGTCTAAGGCACCTGGTGCACGTGGTCAGCACAAATTACGAGACTCCTCTAGGCAATAGAATTATCGGGGGGGAGGTGGGTGGGAAAGGTGGCCGAGGAGGCGAGATGAACGAGGCCAGGGGGGGGAAAAAAATTGATTCGAACTTGTTTTCGGGCAACCATCGCCGTAGGCCCTGGTTTATTATTCGTGCTGCATGAATGTCGCACTGTCTAAATTAATGGAAGGTGAGGAAGATCGGTTGAAGGGAATTGATATAGCCATTAGGCGAGCCTTCTTAGCAATTTTCTTAATCAGAATGGGAGAGCGCGCGTTGAGATAAACGTGCGATCTCTTATCAAATACGAGCAACGAATTTCCGCGGAAATTGAACGAGCAATACATGCTCGGACATAGGACAGAGAGAGAGTGCGTGGTAACGTAATGAGAAGAGAATGAGCAGGAAAGAGAGGAGGTGGGGCTAGCGAAGGGGGGGGCCTGTAAGGGAAGACAAAGCATGGGAGAGGAGAGAAGAAGAAGCTAGTGGGAGCGTATCCATATACGGGGGGCACGTGTGCGCGTAAAGAAATCGTACGGGATGGAAGGAGGGACGGGATCGCGGGTCGAGAGGGGTGCGGGTTGTCGAGGCCGGACGAGGGGTGAGGCGCTTGCGGTGGATAGAGCGGTGAGGAGGGAGGGTCGTGGAGGAGGAGGAGGAGGAGGAGGTATGAAAGTCGAGTTTGAGTGGGGCGAGGGGGCGGGGGGGAGGGATGGGAAAACGTTGCTGACGGCGCGGCGGCTCGGGCGATATACCGAAAGCCAGGGGCATTCGCGCCCGGCCGCGTACACAGCCTGGAAATGAAAGAGCAGCTCGACGGGCGATAACTCATTCGTGAACCGAACGAGGCAGCTGAATTCAGCGATGCGCGTGCACGATGCCCGCCGACGAGTGGGCGGTGCTGGCGACGAAACCGAACAAAAAAAGGACGGCGCGCCTGATGCTTGGCTGTGTGCGCGCGCGCTCCAACACGTACGGGCCACGCGAATTGCCACCAACCAACCCTCCTCCCCCGTGAGAATTGGCGCAATTGGCCGGTTAACACTTTGGAAATGAATTTGCGCAGCGCAGCTCGAGGGCCGCTATTTGGCTTTAGGTAGGACTCGCGCTTAGTTCGTCGGCCGTCCATTGCCGGATTTGTTTTAAGCAATTGGTCGCTTTTTAATGGACGTCCGGTTTGCATTTGCGGGGCCTGTTGGGCGATAATTAGCCGGCGAGTTAGTTGTTGTCTCGCTTGAAGTTGGAAAATGGCGGGCGAGTGGGGTTGGTGAATTTTCAACGAGTGGAGTGGGTCGTCGATCCATTGATCTCCTAACGGTCTCTTAATCTAAACGAAATAATGGAGATCGCGAGGTTGGGAATATTAGGGAGGTTATATTAAGCACTGGCTTCGCTCTCTTATGTAACACGTCCGAAAGACGGGCCTCAAGATTCGCGAACGATAATGTGTGGTGGGGTGGGGTTGGGGTGGGGGAATGGCGGTCGTTGAAAAGATGGTAAGAGAGGGGCTGAGGGTTGTGGGAAGGGAGGGATAATGAAGGAGCGACGTCGGAGGTCGGATGCTGGCGTCTTTTAATTTGGCCGTTTAGTTTGGTGCGTCGGCTTGTCGGCTTTGCGTGCGAGACGCGCAAAAGTCGGCCAATTTGGGGAAAAAGTGAAACTCGGCCTGGGCATTGTCGGCTCCGGCGCTCCGATTTTTCCGCGCGAGTCTCGTGAAAATTGCAGCCGCCGCTCAAGACCCTCGCAACTTTCACTCCCATAAAAATGTAAAGCCATTGCCGGGGTGGAGGAGGGGAATGGGTAGGAGCAGCAGGGCCCCTTTTCTCTTTTCCCTGTCTCGGCTTGTTACGTAAATCGAGGGCTCTAAATCTTTGGCCTTCTTTTCACGAGGAGCGTCTGCGTGTAGCCCGACGATTCCAACCTGCGCTGCGCATTTACGGAAATGCCTCACGGAATGGGAACGGCGCTGTAAATATTTATGTATCGATTCCATGCAAGATGAGCAGTTCCATGTGGGCGCCCTGCCGTCCCTCTCAAATCCTTAATTCTCTTATTCCCTCGGACGATAATGCTTAACGGCCTTTCAACATACGGCCACATTCTGCAAAATCGTAATTTTTAGTTGGCGATTGCTTTGCCTTGGGGGTGTCGAAGCTCGGCTGCAATGCAAATAACGGGATATTCAAAGTCCAAAAGCGTCATTGCAAATGAAAAGTGGAAAGTCGACGGAATTAGGGAAATAATTTATTAGCGATTGGTGCTTGAATTTTCTATCCTCGTTCGTTACCTTAGAGTTCTCAAACGAGAGATAAAATATTTCTTCGTCGTTGTAGTTATACATTATAACTTATTACTCTCATTAGCCTCTGATTAGCCATAATCTCACATTACTTGGATATATATCAGTGAATCTTCGAGTATCTTAATTTTTATAGTAGTAATCAAGTTTACTTAAAATACATCATTACCGGTAGACACTTTTATTGTTTGATAAAACGAAATTGGCACTTACTGATGCATACGTATTTATTTTTAGCATAATGCAGAGAAATGGAATGTGTAAAAGAGGTAAAAAGAGTCTTTAATATTATTACGAAATAGCTCGATCGACAATGCAAAGTACCAAATTTATCATTCTAAGAAAAAAATAAAATGCCCATCCGAAGAAGAATAATTATTTTGCGCGATGCTAAAAGTTATTTGGCTAACCTTTTATTTTTTATGAAGATGTAAAGTTCTTCAAGCTTAATATCATTCCATCAACAATATAATCAATCTTATATGTATATATATATGTATATATTAATTTATATAATTCCCGAAAGTCCCATATAGCCCTCAAATCCGAACATAATTTGTATCAAGTAATTTTCACTCAATTAATTCCTATTAACTTGCGGCATCAATTATCCATTTATAACGATATGATTTCATCAATGTTAATATATTGTTGGGGAAACAAAGACTTTTCAATCACAGAATATTTAAGCTCTTTGCCAAGTACTACGACTCTAAACAGAAATACAATATTCTTAGGAGACATGGCTTGTTTATATAAATATGAAAATGATTGACAGCTGGATGTGTGCAATCGAAAGGTCACCATTAATGTCGTCTATTGTATGAGGGCGAGAATAGCCAAACTAATTATCAATAGTATTATGGTAAGGCAATTAGGGGGGGGGGGAGGGAGCGAGCGCCGTTGGAACGTGGAGCCGCAGTCTCGGATAATCAAAAGGAACTCGGGGCCCAATAAAAGCACAGTGACGATAAATCAGCTCACGTGAAAGGGCTGAGGGAGGCGCAAGCGGGAAGGTAGATTTTCCAAAGAAAATCAGGAGGGGCCGAGGCGCACTATGATGTGGCATTGAATAATCCACATTAGCCGGCCGGTGTCGATAAATTCCCTTTGGAAATATTCGCCGTCTAGCACAGCGAACGGAGAGCCCTGAGAGCCCTGAGAGCCGGCATTCTGAGGCGGACTGTACCCTCGCCGCCTCGAGCGCCTCCCTTTTTCGTGGCCGGCGTGTACCCGCTCGGCCGAGGCCAGGGGGGGCCCGGGGGGGGGGGGCGGGGGGTGGCGGCGGTCCACGGGGGCGAGGACGAGGCAACCTCCGAGGCTCGAGCCGGCGAAGGGCGGGCTGTAAGCGCAAAAGGGAGATTTAGACATCATCCCCCTGGCGCGAGGTATATTCTACCTCGGCCACCCCCGCCGCCGCCGCCGCTGCCCGGCCGACTCTTACGTCGGGGATCGCGAGCGGCTTTCCCGTGACGGACGTTATGCATTGGGCGAGGAGTCGGCGGGCCCTTCCAGCGGGGTTTCGGCTTCTCTAAAACTGCCCCGGGGTGATTTCTTATTCTCGGCCGGTCCCGCGTCTCGTATTGAGTTTGACGAGAGAGAGAGAGAGCGAGAGAGTGAGTGGCGGAGGGATCGGCGGAGGAGAGAGGGAGATGCATTCGGATTGGTGATTTATGTCGGCACGTTTTTTTGAAGGATAAAGTCGAGAGAGAGAGAGAGAGAGAATGGGAATGGACTCGGTATGAATTTCGTTCTCGCTTATATAGGATCTCGCTATTTATATTTGTGGACAAAAAATATTTAGCTCGTACGGGGGTAGGCCGTGATTTAATAGCTTCTACCTCCGAAGCATTTGTATATATCTTATTTAATTTATTTGTCAGGAGTGGGAAAGTAAATATCATTGCCAAAAGAGGACACACATATATATATATATATATAGAGAGAGAGAGAGAGAGAGCGCGCCTTTCAATTATTTCCAACAGCATTTAGGCTTTCGAAAGCCCGTAAAGCTAAATGTCTTATTAACCTAATTTTATCAAGTGTGTCACCCCGCGGAGTCCAATAATTTATGGCAACGGCGTTCAGTGATAATTTGTAAAATCCGAGACTGCCAAAGAAACATAATCGAGCCAACTACGTGTGCCCCGCGTACACAAAAGCAACAATGACGTAAATAAGATTTTCAACGCCGATAGATCTTAAAATAACTATATTCCCGCCCGGCAATGCCTCGATCGTATTGCGCCATCCGCCTCTCGTTCGGCCATGCACATTTTTACGAGCAGGGCGTTCCATCACCAAATTATCCTGCCAAGATTATTGTCTCGGCACGAGGAGGAGAGGAAAATTAATGAAATCAGAAGAGTCGGGCAGGCAACGCCAACACAAGAGACTGTGAACTCGCTTAACAATGCCGAGCGGCATCGCGACTTTCCCTCCTCAGCCAATCAGACGAGGCAGTGCAGGGGCGGCTTTCGTTAAAATCTCTTTCCTACTTATTGGACGTGGAGGCGATCGGTCGGACTTGAGCCTGAGACCTTAAAACATTGCTCGAATTATCTTCTTAATTTCACCGAGGATCGCCTGAGCCGTCGACTCAGGCCACGTGGCCCACTCACATTCAGCCGACAGGTATTCTTCTTACGTCCAGCTGATTAAGCGCTCCCCTCAATAATTGGATTCTCTATCGAATCGCGGCCCCGCGTATTTTATAGTAACTCTGTAACGGTGATGTAAATGACATTCTCGACTGGGAATTGCTTGGCATAGGCAGCGCTCGCGAGCGAGTTTCGCGTCACGAGTTTGTCGCGCGGCATTTCTAGAATCAATAAATTATGAAAATCCTGGTCGTTGCAATTACCCCGAGGATAAAGCCAATGATTTCTTCACCGCTTCTCCAATAAAAACCACAGAACATACTACTCGCTCGATCGAACATTATTCCCATATTTAATGACAATACAAACATTTTTCTCCTTCAGCAGCTTTGATCGCTCCATAAGTTGCTCCCATTAATGTACGAAAGCATCCGACGAATTCAAATTCAAACAACCGACGTGGACACAAATAATTTTAGTTACTTAATATTAGGCGAAGATTCTCGTAACGAGCGAGCGTAACATAAAATGGAATTCAAAACAGAATGTTGACCGGCAGAAAACCTATTGTCTCCTGACAAAGCTCAATGATTAAATTTCCATTGCTCGTTCTATCGACATAAACCTCGCTCCTAATAATTAAGCTACACGTACCAACAATCAAATCCTACGTAACTGAATTGTAACGCATAAGGAGAGCCAGTTAGGGAAATAAGAATAAGTATGGCTTATGTAAGTAATGGGAAGTAATGACAGCCGCGAAATACGAAGCGCTAAAGGCGCGTAATAAAGCTTATACGTAGTAGCCAAATCGCGGGATATATATAAAATTTGCATATCGTTTTGTTATTCAAATACGTTCGGCATTTGGTCTTGAGCGCGCGTGCGCTCAACCACTCCACGAGAGGGGAATCTACATTAGAACTCGCATTATCCCCGTCGGATGATGGAGCCAAGCGAAACAAGAGAGGCAGAGAGAGAGAGAGATTCAGAGGGAAAGACAAAGATTTGCGCAGATAGAGAGGGAGAGAGAGAATGAAAGATAGCTCAATAGTGACACGATAAATTATAAATCCCCGTTAATAAGCGGCGGATAGTCAGGCTCGCCAACCCTAAATGCGTCATTAATAAACGAAGAAATGATGACAACATTATACGGGTGTGGCTAATTACAGTGATCGCTCATGCAGATTTGATCAGGCAAGCGAGCATCCTTTCCTATGTTCTCTCTCCCTCTCTCTCTCTCTCTCTCGCACCTTCAACACACTCGCATACTTTTTACTCTGTAGCTGAGACATCGTACAGCGCAGAAGACACATTTGCAATCATTTATTCGGTGTATTCCTTTTATGTTCCCCGTGAGTAATGGCCGAACGTTTTCTACCGATGTGCCTCATTAAATAATACCTTAATTTGTTGCGCGTGTTATAATTATACGGGAATACCACTTATATTATCAATATGCGTAATAAGTTCATTTGGTGCCATGAAATGTCCGTGAGGAGCAGGTGCTGCGCGAATGTTCCGACTTCCGTTAGCAATAACATCTCCTATATGCAAATAATAATCAATTAGCCAATTACAGAATCATTTACCAGCAATAATGATCGTTTAACTGAACTTTCTCTTTTTTCGGTCGGGAAAAAAATTAATCTCCCCAAATAAATTTCAGTCCAACAGCAGTTGCAAAGAAATCATTTTCAGCCTCGCCACGGCAGTGTCTCACACACGCCCAACAACATACACTCTCGACAAAATCCTAGCCGACGTGAAATTTCAAAATGCATACCTACTCATAGAAAATAAAAAGCATCTCCTAAAACTCTCCTGGCATTTTTCAATAAAATCGAGATTATTAATATGTCCTCCCTTTCAGAACTGAAATACCCAATAATATTAGCTGGCATCGTTATGCATACACTTTATCAAGCACAAGGAGGAGAGGCGAACTTTAATGTCGAAGAGGAAGCTGAGACAAAAAATACCAGCTAGACAGAGCAAACTTGCCAATGCCGTCGAAATCCACTCGCCCCAAGGGGGTTCTAGAGGTAGGTGTCAGCCATCGAAAATACTTAAAGGAGTGACACATGTTTATCAATCCCGGGGAAGGCAGACTATATTATACATTCATTCGTCATTAATCGTCCGGGCGAACTTTTCTCGAAGCGGCCAATCTCGCCCGTCTCCAGCCATTAAATCGCCATACTCGCCTCGCCCCGAGAGGCCCCGTTCTCACAATCGGTCAAAATCTCGGGCGAGGGCCCTCCCGCCGCATGAGGAAGCGCCTTCGGGAAAAGTCACGGGGAGGCCTCGGGACTCCACCGTACCTCCACCAAATCAATGGCACATTAAGTGCACCTATAAATCGCGCGCCCGTGCCCGCCTCGCAGCCTATATTTACTCTATTATGCGGGCAGTGTTTCCCTCTTTTTCACCGGCGTTTAACCACGGCTTTCGAGATGCCGCCGCGAGATAAACTCCCATAAATTCGCGCACACACGCACACTTCGCGAGCAGAGGGATCCCCACAGATAGATGGATAGATGCGCACAGAGAGGATGGGAGCGAGTGAGAGTGTGAGAGAGAGCGTGGCTATGTCAGTTCTCGCCGCTCGGGAGTCGAGACTAGGAGTGCGCTCGGCAGCTTCCGCCGTGGAATTCCTAGTCGGCGCGCGCACGCACTACCCCCTTGGGTGGTGAGGGGTGGGGCGATATTATCTCGGTGGACCAGCCCAGTGACACCGAGCCGCCATCTGGCAGTGAGCACTCGCAGCATCCAATTGCCAGGGGGTTCGCTCGAGATGCGAAAGAGGGAGCGCCGGCGGAGCCATGGTGGCGGGAAAATTTAAAGGGGATTTTCGAGGCCGGCGCGCCCTTAACTTTACTAGTGACGAGCCCTTTTATTTACCGCCAGCCGATGCATTACCCTCATCTCGAGCACATTGATCGCGCACTACCGAGTACTCGAAGCATGAGCAGAGGCATAAACTCGTACATTCCGAGTGTGCTTAATTGTCATTTCATGCTTGTCTGCTGTTCATACAATTCCCGTTCGATTTACAATTGCAATGAAAACTTCATCAATCAAGCCATACATCGCAATCATCCCGAGTTATCTCTAGATTGTCGGATTTACAACTGGTCGATGCTAATGGAGGCTTTACATTGAATTTAATCTTTGTAACGGCGATTTGTTGGCGATGTGAGCAAAAAATCAGCGGGGAAAAACAGATAATAAATATCCATAGATTTCATGTCCATTTGAAAGCTTGAAATGGAAAATTAAACGAGTCTGGAATTCACGATGTTAGTGGAGATAACTCGTTGTAGTAGTAGTAGTACCACTTTGCAGATATTGACATATTTTATATTTCAAATGCGTGTCCGCGCGTGTGCGTGTACGTGTGTGCGCGTGCGCATTATAAATATCGTAGATTCAGAAAATCCGTGCCCTAAAATGTTTCTAAAACTTTAGCTTTTAATTTGCCTCTCCAATGATCTATGTTCCGTGAACACGGGACTCGGCCAACCACTAAAAGGAGCATATTGTAATGGTGGAGTTATTACGAAAGAGGTATAATGCCGTAAGAATATCGGTCGTGTATTTATTTTCCAAACGGTCGCTTGATTGATACGGGAACGGAGAGAGAAAGAGGGAGAGCCACGAGCAGCGAGCTCCGCTCAATTTATTATCCACGCACGTAACGTCGCGACGCGATTCAGATGATTGGCGCCATAGGCGGTCGCCACGCGCGCAATCTTTTTTTCCTCGAGCATTTGCAGGCAATGCTTATCGATCACTTGCAATCGACCTAATCCTTTCATCGTATGCGCTATTGTAATATCAATTGGACGTCTACATTGTTTCATATGCTGTGGAATACGCTTGTGGGTGGCGGCTCAGCCTGATATCGGAATTGCTTTGCTGCTTTTTTTTGCACCGATTATGAAACTTAAGAGCACTCGATGATATCGCACTCGATGTCAATGTATTCGGCATTAAATGCAAGCTAATTGGTACGTGCATCACGACCGGGATTTATATTCAAAGACTTTTCTCCTCTCAGCGACAGCTCGTAAATGCGAATTTTCACTGCCAATTGGCGAACAGGGGCAGGAACTATTATAATTGCGCCGTTTTAATGTCGATTTGCCGGTATTGCGCGATCGTCGAGTCGTCAACCTCGACTCATAATCCATCAGTGCCGCTTAATCGGCCTGCTCGGCTGCTCCGTTTATTCGCCTAAGAGAGCAAAGTGTCGCGCAATGAAATACAGTGGAGCCATTCCCCCGCCGCCATCCCACGATCAATTAATTCGAGCTAATAACTCGCGCTGCGTAACTCGAGTTAAACGGCAATCCCATTGGATTTAACGTCGAAAAGCGTGGAAATCTGCCCGGGAGAGAGAAGTAAAGTAACGCGCTCGCCGATCATTACCCACAAGACAATGTAAAAAAATCCCATCCTTATGTTTATTTATATGGATTTATGGAGTGGCGAGCAATACAAATGGCAGCTTCGTGAGGGCATCGGAGAATTTGCTCACGTTGCCTCCTTCATCCTCGTCGCTGCATCGAATAGTCCAGGTACGTAAAACTAAGCACAATCAGAATTCGCAATATCGGGTCAGTGCATAAACGCGAGGCGCACGTGACCGCAATGTCCTAGTGTGTTTGGGTGATTGGGAATACGTTTGGCGGCAAAGCAGCCGAGATGCCAAATATCTATTATAGGAAGAGGTCGAGGGAGAGGGCGATAGAGGTAAGGACTCGCGTATTCCAGTCAGTCTGGCGAGGCTGGCCAATGGGAGCGCGGGTTTCGCGACGTGCACTTCTTGAAGCGCAAAATCATTTGCGTCGATAAAATGAGAAACAAGGAGATAAAATGAAATTATTGCGTGTCTTGGGTGCCTTGGAGTGTGTTGGCTCGCGTAGTGAAATGAAAGATACGAGGAGGGAAAAAGGATCGCCGGCATCTCGCGCGGCGAATCTTTGCTTCTCTTCCTCCTTTCATCGCTCTTCATTAATTTCCTACGCGGTTACAAAAAAAAAAATAAGATATTTCGTCGACTAATTTTAAGCAATTAAAGTTCGTAGGACGCGGCTAGTTGAGGAAACTCGAAGCTATTGATCATTTAATTCAGGATGCATTAGTGGCTTGAAATTTTATGTATTCGTAGAGACGCGAGAATGCGACACGATAATAAACAATGACGCGTGATAATAAAACTTTTCGCGTAATATTCGCATAGTAATGCCTTCGTTATTGCCACTCGGATAATTGATTGTACATCCATTACCGAGTCGCTCAATTATCATTGGATGTCATTATTATAAAAATTCGACATTCTATTGTAAACTTGACAATTGTTGTTGGGCACTATTTTATTTTCTAAATAATGACGTACGCGTGCTTCTGTCGAGTTATGGTATGGGATCCAAGGAATGACGTTTTAAGAAATATTTACTACACGACCACGACAACATATTTCATTTCGTGCTTTAGTCTCAGCTGATTTATTAGGTAAAATTACATTAGAAAATCAGAATATTTTCTTAGCACGTGGTGGTCAAGATGAAAATAACATGCGAAACTTCCACTTTTCCACGTAAATCTACGAGTCATCTCCTCCATTGTAAAGCTCTGGAATACCAAAGGGAAATAATACAATTGGGAAGGTGAGTGTGTGCAATTATTAAGCAACTTGTTTGACAATGCACATATAAGAAATGCAACGCTTTAAAGTCGATATGGAAAAAGTAAGCGAGTAACCTTTGTTTACAAAGTAATAAATAAATGGTTACCAACTTCTCACAAAGGGCAATAATTCTCGTGGATTAGCAAATAGAGCATTTAATGCCAAAGTGGCGGAGGCTCGAGACAGAATTTCCAGATAATAATTGAATACGTTGAAAATGTTGAAAAACGAGATAGCATCGAGTTTGTATAAATCGCGGCAGCAACAAATGATTAGGGACATTAAAAATACTGTGTTTGGAGAATAAAAATTTCCCATTACTCGGACGAAGGCGAAGAGTAGTAGGGACGGAGCGAGCGAGCGAGTGAGCGCAGGTGGGAGAGGGGGGGATACATCAAGGACGGTTGACGTATCGGCAATTATGGACAACAGGGGCAAATAAATAATACCCTCGATCAGGACGAGGGATGTGGCTGCCTCTCGGACAGGTAGTAATATTCTCCTTGGAGGCTGTAACTCATACCCGGCGCGTCCTTCCTCGTTTCCCCGTACCCCAGCCAACGCAACTCAACTGGATAAAGAGAGAGGGTGGGAGGGATGGTGGGAGGGAGGGAGGGACGAAAATCGAAAGAATCTCCCGGCCAGTGGACGTAGCTCTGGAGCTTCCATACTTGCGTGAACTTGCGCCGCTTGTTTATTGGCGCAAAGCAAGTGTGTGCGTGAGGCCAATTAGCCGGCCGCATAACCGTAATACACCGCTACGTCCAAAGATTTAATCGGAATACCGACGTTGCCACGCTGCCCTCTGCTATTTCCACGTGCGCCTTTATACGCTCGCCAGGTGAGATAATGAATAACATGTTTTTTGTGCTCCCATAGATACTCGTCATTCCCCAATAGCTTGGCATTTTTCACAAAGTGGGCGAAAAAAAAAAAACGGCAACTTGTTCAGCCTTCTGCTCGATAATATTTCTCGTATTTTCATCGCTGTTTCTTGTGCCTGCATTTTGTCGCCGTTTTAATTTGTTTTTGTAAATCAAGGCCGATCCTTGGATGCAGCGGAGGAGGTGGAAAACTCGGGCCGAGCACACCGAGACTCTGCATTTCCGATCAATTAACGAACGCAAATGTCGAGGCGTCCCATTGGCGTCTTATTCCTCCTCTGCCATCGCCCGGATTTATCTTAATGTAGAAAAATGGAGCCAAAGATTTGGTTGGATTCAGAGGAGGAGGAGGGGGGAGGAGGGGCGATGATACACTGAAATACGCCTCGCAGTGTCAATTGAACGTCGGCCTGGGCTATGAGAAATAATCGCAGCAATAGAGTTTCCCGGAGGTGAATAATTCATCTCAACGTCATTCCCGAGCCCTTGCAAATACTTAGCTTAATTACGAATCTGCAGTTCCTCGTGATTTCAATTTATGCTCAAGGATCGCAGATAATATAAGCTTGCGCAAACATTTCGAAAGCTACGTATGATATATACGGCGGCCCCCTCGGAAAAATCGCCAATTTTTCTCCGGCCACTTTTGCGCGACGGGCAAAATGCAAGTGTAAAATACTCCACTTGGTGCTGCGCGAGCAGAGTAATTAAACATTTTCAGTACACCGTGGTAATTTATGCGCTGCGCACTTTCCGGGAATCTCGCCAGAAAAGTCCAGTTAATTTGCAAGATCGGGCTGATAAGGCGGGAGACAAGTGTAGCTCAAGATGGTGCTAGATTTCTCGAGATCGCTTACATATATACAGCAAACGACCTTTTATACGTCTCTTGGCTTACGCCTACCAGATTCCCATCTGACGGGGCAACGCGCGATTAAGGATTTTGATAAGACCGAGCTCCGCTATTCTTCAAAGCCGCAGTTCCCTCCCGATTAGCTTTGGCGAGGCGGGTGGTGGGGCGGTGGTGGGGGGCGGTGGGGCGGTGGTGAGGGGGAAGCTTGCGCACTCGGCAACCTTTATCTAACCATTGGCATATACTCTATCGAGTGTAAATACAAGCTCGAGATTGGAATCGGAATTGAAGCAGTCATGTTTCACTTTGTAGTAATATATATTGTTGGCCATATTTGCATTGTCAGCGCTCGGCGCGCTCGAGTAATACGTTCCACGGCCTTTTTTCCATAAGGAAATGAAAAATTGTTTTTGTATAATATAGGCGTCGATGGGGTTTTTGTCTAAGACGCCGAGCTGACTTAACTATCAATTCCCAGCGCCTCTACAAACAAAATTACAAGAAAAAAAGAAAAAAAAGAAACAAGAGCCCGCGGCTGCCGAGGATACGCACACTTACATAACAAATGGCTTTTAATCTACAATTCTGACGTGCGCGAGAGAGAGTCGAACGGCGCAGATTTGAAAGAAGAGAATGCTCTAAGCCGGTATAATTAAAGATTTCATGCTGGAAATGATGCGAAACGAAATCTCATTGGAGTAGATTTGGTCAAAGACGGAGCCACGAGGAATCCGAATAAAATAAGATGAAGTAAAGGAAAGAGGGGCAAGAGTTAGGTTAGGTGCCTCGGTTAGGCATCCATTTTAGCTAATAATCCCGTTATACCTCTCACCCATCCATATTTTCACCATAAGGAACCTAATGGATGCGGCGGGGCTATTTACGAGTCCCGACTAGACGAATAAAGCAGAGAAACGAAATCCGAAGAGCAGCTTCCACACACCCCACCCTCCACACATACATACACACATACACACACGTATACACATACACACGTATGCATATACATACTTATACATATCCATACGTATCCATATATATATATATATAAATATATATATGTAGGTAATTATGCGTGCACGTGTGCGTGTGCGAGTATATGGGTGGGAGTGGGGGGCGACTCTAAGCGAACGTGGGGCGTAAAATTGGGAACACACGGAGAAGCCGCCTCGTCATCCGTCAACTGTCAGACGTCCGACCAATCCTGGGCCACGGCGGCGGAACGAACGACGAAACGAGTCGAGCCGCCACCCACGACTCGGTTTTCAGCTCCGGCAAATTACGCCCGCAGCCTCGCCTCCCGCGCGCGCGCGCATTTCTCCGCAATTCTAACTCACGGCATTCATACATATATATAGGTATATAGGTATATACGTGTGTGTCTGTGCGGGCGGGCGGGCGTGTGTATTGGAGGGAGGATGCATTGGGATTCGATTGATTTTTCGTTTGCCGATAATGCGCTCGCGAGCACTGCCTCGGCGACGGCCACTGCAAGTGCGAGTGCGGGCCAGGTGAGTTAGATCGGCCTCGGTACTTCAATGCTCTCAACTCTGTGCGAATGGCTCAATGCCGGGCCCAAGTACCGACGAGGTTGTTAACGCGCGATCGCTGATTTGCCTATCGTTGAGCGTAACACGCCGATGAAATTGAGCTTATGGCGTGGGAGCGCAATTGCGCAAACTCGCTTTAAATAATCCGATGAAATTGTATCTCGTGCCAAGCTGCTCTTCCTTTCCTTTCTTGCCCCGACAGTTCACCTCCACTTTATCCCGAATATCCGTACGCCAGTTGAATAATATCGTAATAAATTAGTTTTTACTCGGCATAGCAGCGTGCACCTTCCATCTTCGTTTGCTTATATATGCTTAGCTGTGAGAATTTTTAACGATTCCATTGATTTTCCCGAGTTGTATCGTTCGATTATCGCTCCTCGCCCTTGGCAACCTTTGCCCCTATTAAAGCGACCTCATCGGCAGCAATCAGATATTATTGCGCACGCGTCAACGATAATAATTCTCCTGAGCTCCAGATCAATGGCTTTGGCATTTAAAAAGGAGTTGCACGGAAATCCATAGGAAATGAAAAACGATGGACTAGCTATGCGGGGGGAGAGAGAGAGAGAGGCAGAGCATAATGCGAGCGAGCGATTTGACGTATCATGAGAAACGGTTTGGCCTGCATCAAGCCGCGGGACTTTTATGTAAAACCACTTCTCACCACGCAACCGTTCGCACACACACACACACTTATATGGCGAGATTCTGCGGGTCACGAGAATTTCATCCTCCATTCGATCCGCAAGGCATAATCGCCACCATGAAGGCTTATGCGGAGAGCCTCGTTCTTTGCCGTTGCGATGCTGCAGCTGCACGTGCAAAGGCGCTGCGTGTTTTGATACCAGGAGATAAAATATTATCTCTCACTCTTGTATGCATGTGTACTGCATGGCTCTATATGACATCTCACGCACATGCATCAACTTTTTATGCGGAAAGGCTTAGAAAAGTACATCGTCGCGATGAACTGGTTGTGGCGAAGAATCATAGCCATGCTCATGACGGTCAACGAAACCGTAATTGACCTATTAATTACAATTGAATAGCAATGAGATACCGATAAGCCAACTATTTCTCGTAATCCCTAATTGTTTTCTTTTCCCTTTCCCCAAGACCTCTATATCAATGCACTTAAGTAACACGAGTATCTGCTAAGATTGAGATGGCCATTCTCATATCGTGTTGCTGCATAAATCCTAGTTGCGATATGCAACACGTGACCCTAAACTCTCAAGATTTACAAGATGCATTGCTCGCGGCGATAGATAAGAGCGGCCAAGAAAGGGACCGAGAGACCTCACTGCCGAGACACTTTCACCTCTCCAATTAATCATTATCTCTTTTATTATTATAACCTTCCCCTTCCCCCGATCCCCCCGACCAATTAATCCGTCAAATAAAGCATTATCCGCCAATTATGGACCCGCACTTGACTCGATTGCGCCGTGATGACAATTATGGCGAATGCAATTACTATATTTGCCCGAGGCAGTAATTTGGCTGTTACCTGCGATTCTTTGTCGAGCAAGCGGCGAGGCCAAATCGAAAGCACCAGCATCATAAATGCATTAACAGTACTGTTATTGAATGGCGGCCGCAGCCTCTTCTCACGGACAATGTGACTATAATTCTCCACGGATAGGCCTGCCCTCCTCCCAAGCTCCTCCCAACCTCCTCCCAACCTCCTCGCAAACTCCTCGCAAGCTCCTCGCAAACTCCTCGCAACCTCCTCGCAAGCTCCTCGCAAGCTCCTCGCAAGCTCCCCGCAATAGTCAGCACCGAGCACTCGCGATATTGCCGACAAGCGCGAGAATTCGCAAAATATTAACAATTTCCGTGGTGGAGAGGGGCCGACAACCTTCGGGGAGGCCCGAAGCGACGCATCCCATTGCCAATGGGACGTGCGCATACAAGAGTCGTGTAAGGCTGAAAAAGGCCCGCGACACTTGAAAGCGACAAGTTTACGAGTCCCCGTAATTCTTCATCGGCAAGAGGCCCAGGATCGGTGCGCACTGGCCCCACGTCCCCGCCGCGTGAAATACGAGTTCGCGCCCGACGCGGAATAAATCACGGGCCCCACGTACCCACGACAAATAAAGGAAAAGCGCGAGACACGAGAATCGGCGCAATAGATCGGAAGCGGAGCGCTCCGCGATCTCCCGGAGATCTCGGCGCGGCTTAAAGCCTCGCTCGGCTACTGGCACTCGCCTCCCCCACAACTCCCTCCTATCGCTCCCGATAATACACCTGGCCGCCAACACACACCTACCTGCCCACCTACACGTCTATGTCGTGCGATTTATCTTTCACGAAAGCCGCTTCTTGCCGCCGCCATCGCCGCCCGTATCGATCGTCTCGCGTGTCCCGGCCGCGCCGTATGACTGCTGCTGCTGCTGCTGCGGAGCGCGCTTACTACATGCGCCGAGGGAAGGTCGCAATGCCGATCGTCATTGCGAAACACCCTGACATCATCGCCGGAGCGCTCACTACTCCCTGTCACTTTTCTATCCCTACCTTATGTCCCTACCCCTGAGGCGGTGACGGCGGTGGCGGCGGCGGCTGCGGCTGCGGCGGTGCGCGCGCGCGCTCCGCGGCTTTCGATTCGTCAGAAGGCTCGAGCTCGAGGAGGCTCAAGGTCCGGCCTATCGATCATCGGCGACTCGGCTAAATCCTTTGGCGATTTCGTAGCCCAGAAGCGAGGTGGACGGGAGGCCGGTGAGTGTGGCCAGATCGCGCCAACTCTCACGGCCCTCGAGAAGCCCGCTCGCTCGCTCACTCCCGCCGCCTCGGTCAATTAGTCGGCCGCGAATGTAAGTAATTGCTCGTTAACGTATATTTCCCAGCCGAGGCCCAGCCAGCGCTCATTAGGATGCGCGTGCGTACCTTCCGCGAAGCCGTTCGCTCGTAATTAAAATGCTCGACTGCCCGGCCGAAATTGGCAGCCCGGCCAATTAGCCAGCTTAATGCCGCCCCCGATAAAAAGAGGATAAAACGGGAGAGTGGAGGGGGTGGGGGACGGCTGATGCTGGCTTATGCTTCTGCCATTGTCTTGGTGAGAAGTGGTGGGAGGCAGAGGACGGCTGAGCATTGGGGATCCCGCTGGCGCTCGTCCTGAAGAAAGTCCGGACCTTGGCCCGAGGAACCGACAAACCTCCTCGCCGCGTCCCCGGCTTCTTCGCGCCCACGCGCTCCACGCAGTAGCCATGCCAGGGCGACCGGCCGCTCGCCAATATTAAGTTGATTTCATCTCGGCGGGTCGTCGAATTTTCAATCCCCGGCGTTTTCATGGCGATTTGTGGAAAGTGCGTGGAAGTGTGGCCTGCCAACATTCGCTTTTTATCGGCGTGGCGAATGCGCGCGCTTGATTATTCGTAGGCTGGGCGAGCCAGATGCGCCAGTGCCTCGATGTATTAACGTAATAATGCTGGGACGGAAAGAGATCGAAGCTTGGGAGCGCGAAATTGGAGATATGAATAGGCAGTTTTCCTGAATAAACGTCGTCCTTATCGCTTATTGCTCGTGCATGGGGATGTAGTTGTCCATTAAAGAGAATTGGTTTGGGTTGTGGACGAAGAGTATATTGGAGGAGGAGGAGGAAAAATTGACTTTGGTAGTGAAAAAATGCCGGATACTGGAATAGACACCGATGCATCCGATTCACCTGTAAGTCGGATTATTATTCTTTCGCGTCGCGGCGTTCATCCAATCCCTTTGTCCGATCCCTAAAAACTCTCTCGGCGTCCAATTCTAGGGTTCCCTTCGTAGTCCGCCCCCCCCCCCTCCCATTCGACCGCCAATCCGACCGCGGCCCCGTGGCCACATGGTCCCTCGTGGTGAGAGGCGGTGAGCGAGGAGAGCCCTTATTGTTTTTGGCGAGTTTCTGCTCATTTCGCTTCAAGCGCTCCTCCATTCGGAATCGCCAGCCTGACATCCATATATCTGTAATTACGGTGGAAGGGAGGCGAGAGGAGCGAATGCTTTTAACGGTCCGAGCCCGAGATATTGGCCGTGCCACGAGGGTGGGAGGAAGAAGGAGACGGAGTCGAGGATGTGGGAGCGGAGATCGAGCGGCCCCGGATAGAACTCGTACGAGGAGATTTTTGAGAAAGAGCGGTGGCTCAATGTACGGCTGCTTCATTTAATAAAACGAAAATGCACTCGATCGTATCGCAAGAATAGATAGCATTTAAATAACTAATTATTTTAATGCCAAGTACTTCCGTGCAATTAATTTCTGCTCGTGCCGTCGAGCGTTATCGTTATTATTATTGCTGTTGTTGTTGTTGTTGTTGTTGCTGTTGTAAAATGTAGTCGGGGGAGAGAGAGAGGCGCAATTTGTTTACTGGCTGTGTCTTTATTTATAGAATTGGAAGCTGGCGGTTTCTCGGTAGTGGTGCCTCGGCGCACGGGAATTCGAAAATCCCCAATAGTGTAAGTGCAAGCGATTTATAATTTGTGAGCGCGGCCATTATTGTTGGAGGGCCGTAGAAATTAGCGTCTTACGTAAGGAAGACGTGGGCAAGTTTGAAAAAGTCGCGCTTTCCATGCGAGATACCATGTTTCGCAGAAATTCTTATGGTAATGCGCCTCCTATTTATTATAACCAAATGTCAATATGCTCGTGCGCCTAACTGGCGCATGTTTTTCACACGGGCGGTCGCTCGCGCGCGGAAAATTTATATCGCCACAGCTCGCATTTACAATCGGCCAGTCCGCTTAATTATGCATAAAAAAAGTTGAGCGCAAAATTTGTCTCGATAATTTACGGGGGGAAAAGCCGAGAGGCCACGTGAACGCGAAAAAGACTTTGCCGTTCAATCGATGCGGATGGATGAAGTCGGCATACGCTCCATATACACACACAACCATCTCGCCTGTCCCAACAAGAAAGCCAAAACAAACGAAGGCTGAAATTGCTCAATAGAAGCTATACGCAATAAAACACGCATACATTAAAGATCGCTTCAAGATAGCGAATATCCATGTTCCTAGATTGCACTATCTCGCACGCTGCACTCGGCACATTAGTCCGCTCTTTTTCCACCGTACGTGCCCGGCCACCCTCGTAGCCGCCCTGCATTTTTGCCCCCTTCCCCACCACCCTTAAACCCCCTTGAACCCCCTTGAACCCCCCCTCATCAAGCGGGGCGCTCATTATTTGCGGCGGCGTGTTCCTGTCCTTCGGCGCTCGGCCGCGCGAGATCGCGTACGTACGGTAGTCCCTGCTAGCAATTACGCATCGCGTGATTTGTGGCCGTAACTCGGCGGGCCGCCTCGCAGGAGCGTCACGACGTCGCCGTCGCTTTATATATATATATATATATGAAGGGGGGCCGCGCAGGTGGAGGAGGTGGACACGGGGTTAGACGGCCGGCTCGCTCACCGCGCTCTCCTACGCTCGGTATTGCGTAGGGAATTCCGCTTGGGCTGCACTTCCGCTGATTCGGCGGGGGACTCGCGTGCCGAGCTTTCGGCATTTGCGCCCCCAAGTGAGCATACTGCCGAGGGAAGAAGAGGTCGCCCTGTCGGAGGTATCGCGAGAGGTATGGCGAGGTTGGAGTTTGGAGGAGGTGACTACTCCTGCCCCGACGTATAATGGCCGAGGCGACCTTAACCTTATAATGGTGCCCACTTGCCAAAAGTCTATTATTTGGCGATCGATAATCCAATGGATTATTACGAAATGATTTCGTTCAATGAACGAGAGAGCGCCACTTTATCGGCAAACACGCCTTTTAAAGTCGAGCGAGATATATTGAGGAGTAGGAGGAGGAGGAGAAATCTACTACATCCCTTATCTAATGGCGCACCTCTAATTGCAAGCCAATCCCCATATAATGTACATCGATCCTTGTCATTGGACGAGATTATTAATCCTCGGGATATCGTTGTAGAATCGTGGGGGCGTCGCGCGAGTTTTTGGGCCATTGCGCGGGGTTTTTACGTGCCGCTCATCGCGATTGTACGTCGAATTATTGATTTATTCCACCAGTCTCTTGTGTCCAACACAGGCGCAACTTCTACATCTAATCACTTTGAATTCTAATTAATTCGATTGCCGTTATGCAGGTACGAGGAAAGTGAGTAGTTTGCGATTGTTCGCAGTTACTTGTTATGCGAAGGGATTGGCGATTTTTCATTATAGAAATGGCAATCAATAGGCGAAGTTTATCATTAATGGCGTTTTTCGCTCATTGCATAGCTATGCCAGTGAGCTACTTCGTACCTGGCAAATACGATTCCCAACAGCAAATTAAGAACGAAGAATTATTATAATAATAACATTTTTAATAGTTAATACTCGTATTCCTCTGATACTACACAAATTGACTTGTAAAGGAGTTCTACGTTTTTCGATTGTTACGTATTGCTCGTTGAATTGGCCGATGTACGTTTCACGGCAAACAATTGATTACGACAAGTCGAGAATAAGCACACGCTACTCAAAGAATTGCGCGAAGCTGGAAATAAGAATGCCTTACGGTCGCATTAACTATTCAAGTGCTCGATCCTTGTCGACTAAAATACCTTGGCCATTAATCGACGATTGTACATTATTTTCCAATAAGAAGGAACAAACTGCCCTCCCTTCCCAAACTCTTGAGCCAATGTTGGAACAATTCTTGCGGAAGCATTAAAGAAGTTTATAGAACGCGTGGACAACT
The DNA here is from genome assembly GCA_030522565.1 of Ceratosolen corneri. NCBI lineage: Eukaryota > Metazoa > Arthropoda > Insecta > Hymenoptera > Agaonidae > Ceratosolen > Ceratosolen corneri. Next base: position 2,038 of record JAPYYT010001533.1, on the reverse strand, counting down.
CTATGTTATATCGCCAAAGAGAAAACCCTGAATAGCATCGTTGCCTAATGTACCTCGCGCACTTACATTAACAGCCGATAGTCCCAACATTGTCGAGCCTTTACATAATCGCGTTTGTGTGCAAAGCCGTGCGCTACAATGAGCCTGGGGATGCGAAAAACTTGTTAGGAGCGCTTTTAGCTGGGCGACTCGAAGCCTCGAAGATCGTCGAAAACCTGCAAGAGGACTCGCAACTATCACCTACAGGATTCACGCGGAGCTCGTGTCGCATCTACATTTGGCCCCGGAACTTTTCCGACTTGATTCCTGCGAACATTAGTTCGCTCTCGGGAATCCCCTGTGTAGTACGAGAATGGCAATCGTCGTCATGACTACGGCTGTCATGTTTGGCCTATTTCAACACGCGAGCGCGACTCTCTCCTTCTTTTGTTTAATCGGCGAAATATTCGGCTAATGAGGAGAATCGTATTTATAGCTCGGCCGATGGATGCTTTACTTCATTTACTTTCTCATCTTATTTCGTGCTCAAGCGAGGAGGGCTAAATGTATTCAATTTCAAATATATTATAATGATCGAAATGCCAGAGCGTGCCGCTTTCGTTGAATTTTTCAGCGGCCTCTTACAATTTCTATTCTTATACCGAGACTTGCCCGATCTTTATTAATTATTCATTAATAGAGCCGAAGGGAATTATCGATTTAATGGTAATCTCGACGTTTGCATGTGTTTTGCTCTTTCGCTTATTCGCTTACTGTCTGCCTTCATTTGCCTAGAAACGAAATATTATTAGTTGTAATAATAATTGGGGTGGGGGGGGGGAAGAGAGAACAAGACACCATTTACCATTTATTCGCTCTTTTGCATTCGGGGGGGTGGAAGTTAATTTCTTTCAATTATCTGCTGCCTCGACGGTTAATAAACGATCGCTAAGCGGAATAGTGGAGCACATTATCGATATCAGTCACTCGCATTACTCAATGGATAAGGGGGCGACGAAAGTGGAGGAAAAGAGTCCGCAACCACACCACTCCACCCAATGGCGACTGCAAATCACTTTGCAACGCTACGCGCCATTCATTTGTTTATTCGTAATGCTAGAATCGAGCATCATAAATCACTATTAAGATAACTAATATCAGTTGGGGGATAATTAACGGCCTGCTCGTCGAATATCGCTCAATTCAACTGCCCCAAGCCACACAATACACCCCGCGACTAAGAAAATCGCGGACATACATAATCTGCCAATTATTTAAAAATTAATTATCTCGTGATTATTAAAGGACATGTTTATTAACTGACGGACAAATGCGCTCCTTACGAATAAATCTTTCCCGCCGAGTAATGGGCACACGCGAGTGGACTTGATTGTTCACTCCTCCGCGGTACAGCGGCGCATAAATTAAAAAGATCGAGCGCAACGGCAAACTCGCGCCATTAATTATCCACCCGAGTTCCAAGCTCCGATTATTTCGGGGAACCAAGGGCTTTGCGCTCATCTCTTTAAAAGAGCGAGGCGTCCAGCGCCCGCTGATCGTCACGATATCAAAGCGGTCCAGCCGCCTCTGTCCCCTAACGGTAAACGAGCGCCACGCGATTGTCCCGGCAAAAAAACACGCGCGCCTTCATGGATTACACCGAGCAATTATCAAGTTCACGATCCGTGGAGAGACCTCTGTAATTATCGTGGCTGCCCTCCTCAACGCACCTCGCGCACCAAGTCCAGCCCACGTGCTCGCCCCTGTTCGAGAAACTCCCAATTGGCCGCGCACTCCCAATACAGAATTTGCGCGCGGTAGCGGTGGCGAGCGTCTTTCTAAATTCAGGGACGCGCTCGCGTCCGAGGCCGAACCATAACTCATCGGACGCGAGCGACAGCTCGTTCGCGACGAAAATCAATAAAAGATTTTGCACGCCTCCACGAGATATTGCCATAACAAATCAAGGAACTGGTTCCCGCGTCTCGGTGACGCCGCGCAGCCTCCCAACCACCCCACCCCCCCTCCCAACTATCATCTAATAAGCGCGCTTCATCCG
>JAPYYT010001532.1:0-26245 GCA_030522565.1 Ceratosolen corneri | reverse complement strand
AAATCAATAAAACTTTCTAAAAGTATTATAAAATATTCATGATTATTTACTTTTAAATTAACATAGACATTGTTGATATTGAGTTTTTTTTATCAGATATATTTCACCCTCTGAAAACCCCGTCATCGATAATATTATTCGGGAAATGGAATATATATATATATATATATATTAAAATACTAATAAGTAATAATAAAAATAACAAAAATATTTATTTCTGTTTAAAAATAACAAAAATATTTATTTCTGTTTATCATTAAATTACAATTCATTGGTTTCACGAGGCCTGCGTTGAATGAAAAAAATCAATTATTCGCAAAAAAAATATTCCATGTACCACTGGGAATTAGTTCAACTAAACGCATTTGAACAAGGATCAATAATCAGAAAACAAGAGTGTATGAAAATATGCCATATCATATCGGTAATTGAGCAATTTTTTAAACTCACGCAGTCAAAGGGAGTACGGTGCGAGTGGGCCGTAGATTGGAAAAAGAACGAGGCAATCGCGAATATCTCGCTGGCGATTATTGATGCAGACGATGAATTTTCGTCGAGGCTACATAATGGAATTACTTTCGGGTCGTCGCGCTGCCTATTTTCGCCCGTTTCCGCCTATTTTGAGCAACACCACTTGACACTATGTCAAGACTTCATGCAAACATATCAATGGTGTGGGGAAGCCAATTCGGACGTACATGTATAATAATTGGCGGAACATTTAGATAACTCGAAGAAGCTTCATCACATTTTTAAAGCTCCCTCGACTGTTTCGTCTCTGAATGTCGAGGCTAAGATTATTTTAATCGACCTCATCACTGATGGACACAAAGAAAATAATATAAACCTAACTCGTGACTATCTCGATAGGACACCAAACTTTAAGTCTTTCATCGGCACACTACCCGATTGCAATACCTGATTATCATATGCTCTCTCTCTCTCTCTCTCTCTCTCTCTATATATATATATATATATATTTTAGCAAGATATGATTACAGCTATCGAATTTCGGAACTCGCCTCAATCCTTCGCAATTTCCTTGGTCGATTTGGTTGCGTATCTCACAATTCTATGAATTCTCGAGCTGCTTAAATTTTTGTTTATTACGTTACGCTTTCATCCACACTTTTTACGCGTGCCCTATATTTATTAAAGTATTTGTTCAGTGTGAATTATTTTTAAAATTATTACGTATCATGACGGAAGATAAATAGACTAATGTAAAAATAAAGTGCTACTAATAAAGGGACTATTTTACTTTAATTAATTCTATTTTCGTTCATTTTAATATCTATTAGAAACGTTTTTATTTAATTTCAAAAAAAATTTGAAAAATGATAAAAAATACAATATGTAAAATACACGTGCATAAAGTGTATTTTTTTTTTTTTTTTTTACAAATGACTCAAATAAAGCACTTAAAACATTTCTACCAAGTATTATTTGCAATTAATAACAATATATAAAAGTTTACAAATACCTGTTATAAATAAAAATCTTTTCTGTAACTAATATATTTGCACAAAAAATTCGATCAGATTGTTAGTTACTTCTGTAAACTTTGATGAATTATCTTCCTTACTTAAATTTATGGAGTTGACTAACTTATTAATTCTAAAAACTGGATTATCCCAGTATTATATAAAACATAAATCAAAAATACCAGTTTCTGATTCCTACCATCACTTATAAGCTTCTAACTTTTTTTCAAAATACTTTTCAACAAGTAATATAGCAGCATCCTTTTTCGAATTATTAATATATGTTTTATTAAAAATGATAAATTATGTGGGTATTAAATAGAAAAAATTCTTTCAATGTTGTTTTGAAAAAAAATATACGTAATTTTCCGATACCTTAATTTTTTTTAAAGCAACATCACTTTATATTGATATTATTATTTGTTTAACTACTATGTAAATATTCTAAACCATAATTTTTACATATTTATTTGCTCTTAAAATTTTAACTAAGTTGAACATATCCTCCTATTATCATTAGGTCCGCGCGCGCCTGCGCGCGCGTGTGTGTGATGCTTGGGTGAGCGCGCGTGTACGTATGCGCTTATAAATGTAAAATATAAACGCAAGTGTATTTATAAAAAGAATACATAAATAGATGTGAAATTTTTTTGTTATATTTAAAGTTATATGCCTACACTAAAAAAAATTTTTAAAAATGAAAAATCAATTACCTATACATTAATACAAATTACTCATATTCTATATTACAACGACGTAATATAATTTCACGACATCAAAGAACAATAAAAGGAAAGAAAAAGTTTAAAAATCCGATGAACTCTCATTAAAATAAATGGTCACTGTTGCATCTTATGGGGTGTACACAATAGAAAAAGTTGTACTGAGCGCTTCATACTTTTAAACACGTATTATCGAATTCTCATGAAGCAGTTCATGAAAAACCCAATTAGTTCACCGGAATGTTAAATTTTAGTCAACAAAGAAATCATCAGTATTCGTACGGGAAAGGATAGATTTATAAAAAAAAATAAAAAAATAAAATAAAAAAGTAAATAAAATTTGGAAATATGCTACGTCTATCTTGCTTAAACGCATCGTAATGTAAGACTATAAGAAGCCTGACGAGTTCGGAATTAAACAATAGAATCTTAATGAGGACCTGTTATAAAGCAGCGGGAGTCTTTATACAAGCAGTGTAAAGGAGACTTTAAAAAAACTTTTTAAAAATAGCAAGAGGGTGGGAAGAAGAGATAATGTGTGTAAATGTGAGCGAATATGTGCGAAAATATATAAACTGATGTTTTGGAAATAATCTTAATACTGACGTATAGAATAGGCCAATGTGCAATATTGAATTCGGTTGGCTGGAACATTTTTCTTTAATGTATACGTTTATAATTTTACAAAGAAAATATAAAATTAAATGATGGACAAAATAAAAAAGTATCTCATATTATTCATTCTATGAAAACGTTCGAACAATTTTGTTGATGTTTTGAAAAATTACATGGTTTATTTATATACAAATAAAGAGTAAAACATATTACAAATTAAAGTTTCATAAATTTTTCTTTGATTACAAATTTTTTAATACAAAATTTATCTATCGTTAGTAATTTTAAAAATCATACTGTTAAAAATAAATATTTAATTTAATAATTGATAATGAAATAACCGTAATTATATTAGAATATTGCAGCTTAAACATTAAAATTTGTAAGATAAAGATAATGAATAATAAGATAATAAGATAAGAGTAATGAATATTAAACTCATACTTATTAATGCAAGATTTCAAGCATTTCAATTTAATGTTTAATTCGATTTGAAACCTAATAATGGAAATAACTTGTATAAAAATGAAGGTCAAAAATTAAAATTTCAAATAATTATAGTTCCATAAATTTAAAATAAATTTAAAATTAAATTTTTAAATTAACAAAATCAATTATATTTATAGTACTAAAAGGGAACGAAAGGAATTACTAGAAAGATGAAAAATAAGAATAAGGCAAAAGAGAACGAAAGATAATAATATAAAGAAAATAAAATAAAAGAGTCTTAAAGAAGGAAGAAATAAAGGATAAGGATCAGTTATAAAGACAGAACATGAACATAAGAAAAAAGGTTGTGGGCTAGCGCTAAACTGCAAAAATTCTCGATTACCATTAAATATAAAATAAATTAACGTTGATAATATTATTAAGAATTTTACAAAAAAATTCATCCAATTTATAAACATATTTTTTACTTTACAAAAGATAAAAAAAAACAAATATGGAAAGAAAATAATAACGAGTATAAAGAGGATAACGAGTGAATTGGAATCAAGAAAAAATTTTCCTATAAATTATGACTACAGAAGCCATCTTTTACAGCTGTGCTTACACAAAATAATTTAAATTAAACGAAAAATTTAAATTTGATTCAATTCAAACAATCAAAATGGTCATAATCCAAAAATTTTTTCACACACATATTTCTATTATTATATATTGTTTGTGGCTCTATATTTTTCACTAAATATTAATTCAAAATAATAATAAATACAATTAATTAAGATATTATCGAATCGCATATTCATTATAAGCATCAATTTAACCAATTTTATAACAACTCGTTTGAAAGTACATTAATAAATATCAAATAAGTAGCTTGTTTTCCGAAAATAATAATTTATTTAAATAAAAAAATTGTATTTACATGATTAAAATTGCATTATTTTATATCACTTGTGATGTAATGGTAGCTTTTTTAACGTACGATTAGCTAATCTCACTTTCTCTTAAGACCAATTTATAAAAACATTTAACTATGACTTAAAATAGAAAAATGTTACTTTTTGTCCGATTTTAATAAATACTAAAATTCCCATATTTATTTCCGCAGAAAAAATATGTGCATTACTGAACTACTAAATATAAATAGATAATGAATATAAAATATGTGAAGTAGCTTTTATGAACAGAAGATAATACAATTAGTATTATATACGTTTTCTCGGCGAATAAAACAAATAGTATATACTCATATATAAACTATATCTTATAACAATACAAAATATTATAAATTATATTTCAAAGTTCTTGAAAATACAATATCGATTAAGATGTTCTATTTTCGCGCGAATCTTGTGAGCGAACGACCGCTTAATCTTCGATAAAATTTTCTTTTTACAACAAAAAAAATTATTTTATTTTATACTCTTATATGACCCTTTAAGAAGTCGATCATACCGATAATATTTAAAAGGGAAATAAATATGCTAGCTGCATCAAACCGACATCTGTGTACATTCGCCAGATAAGCAATGGTTAAGAAGCAAATTCAAGTCGCTGAGCCACTTGCAATACTTGTATTACTCCGTGCCGAGATAGAGAAAATCTTTGTCAGTTATCAGAACTTCAACATATTTGAATTGTCTACGAGTAAGCAATTTTTTGTAACTATACTTTATCAAGAATAGGCTAGGCTTTTTTTAGTTTTCCATTGATTGTATAATTTCTTACAATAATAAACTCGTATATAAAATGTATGTATTCTGAAGACGGTTTTTATATGAATTGAATGTATAACATAATTATTAAGAGTTTATAGCAAATTTATTTACATCAGCAAAATCGATAATTATCTACTTGAATAGTAAGTATTCCAACTTTATCATGTAATCGTGTCTTTATAGATCAAATACTTGATAATAAGTTAAAATTAAAAAAAAGTTTGTTATACCTATATATGCAAAGTTTCTATAATCTCATTTTGTGAACCTTGCATTAAAAGTTTCTATTAAAAATATTGTCGACATTAAGGCAATGCACTTAATATGAAAAATATTAATGCAAAAAAATAGCACAAATGTGTGGTAATAAAAATTTTAGGAATGGCAATGGAAATTATGGATTAATTTTAAAACATTATAAAACTTCGCTCCGTGCATTTATTTTAATTAAAAAATGACGATTAATTAAAATTTATTACTAATCAAATGAAGTTTAATTAAATTTATTTGTTAAAAAATTCTTATTTTTAAAATTATTAAATCTAATATAGAATTTTTCTGCTTTCTCTATATATCAAACCTCATCGTACATTTACTATTTTATTATCGTTAAGGGAAATATTTATTCAATTTATCAAGCAGAAAATTATATCATTTTACAAATAACGTTCTAATTTTTAATACAGAATTGGAAGCAAATATAAATTTGCATTCATAAAACTAAATTATAATAAGAGTGCGATATATGGTAACATCCCAAACATCAAAGTTACCTTAAAATAACATTATTCTTAGAAAGTGAATTATGAAAAAGTCGTTTATTCCTCTGATTTTTTCCATTTTGTTTTAAACAATAGTAATCTTGTATGTTAAATGAGGCATTGAGCAACGGGATGTTAGTGTCAGATTACAGTTCAACAGCGCCAATGCCTTTGTATAATATAAAAAGGAAAATCTTTGGTTATTGATATGTCAGTGAAGTATTGGTTCCAAACTTTTAATAGAGTTATTTAATGTTCGATTGTAATCTGCTAATTAGTAAAGTGCAAAATAGAGATAAGAAAAATTACTACAATTATATATTTGTATTTTAAGCTGTTTGAAATATAAAAATATTATGAGTTATGAAAGAGGAATATGATGAAGAATTAAGAGCTGGAACCTCTTTGAAAACAAAAAATAAACATGAAAGAGTAGTAATTAAATAGATTGATTATCAATATATTTACCCTCGTAATTAAATTAATGTCTCAACAATTACAAAAAGGAATTAAAATACATACACGAGGAGCAGTTTTTATTTAACAGCTTTAGTGCAATTTAAATATTTAAAGTTATGATCTTTCACGCATTTATTTAGATATTTACGTAGATATTAACTTTATAAAGTACTAGAGGTCCGATACAACACGATGCTTGCAATAAAAGATGCACCACGGCAGATAAATACCTTTATAAGTTGTAGAGTGTGCTCTGTTCTAAAAACAATCTGAATTTTAATTTTATTTTGTATAAGATAAAAGATCTCACCATAATGGATGGTTAAAAATTTTAAGGCACGTTTTTTCGTTTGTGTACTAAGTACTAGTCCATATAGATGGATAATTTTGTTAAATTAAGTTTCACTTGTCTCATAAATTACCAAGCAAAATATTAACCGTTTGCATGCCTATTGCCATTGCGTTTGGCCGTGTAGTCAATTAAATTTAATTGAGATAAACTAGAATGCCCATAAACAATATTCATGATTATTTTATATCAATCAACGAATGGTAATAATAATTGATATTGTAGGCCGTTTAAAATTTTTTTGAGAAAAAAGCTTTGTAAGTGCAAAGAACTCAATACAAATTTACATACAATCGGATCTTCCAGCATTTTTAGAAATTTAAAATTAATCATTGAAATTATATGGCGCAAAACAATTTTAATTGAAAATACATATAAAATTAGTCAACGCTATTAAGAAGTGGTAATTATTTTAACTTAAATACAAATGTATTACAAATGTAATGATAATATTGAGAATGTGTTATAAAGTAAAAAATTAATATTGAAATAAAATTTTGCAATATTCATAATATAATTTATTATAAAACGGGATACATGAAATCTGAATTGGCAAACTATACAATTCCTTAAAATTACAACCTTGCAGTTAAATATTTTCTTAAACAACAGTACGTAAATCGTATATTTAATATAAATAAAATCTTAATTTCTTATAACTATATTTTTTATTTATTTGACAATCATAATAGTAGCTTGACATAACACTCCAAAACGTATAAAATCTCTGTTACATTGCCAACGAATTTATTGCATTGGCAACATAAGCTTTACATGCAAAATACGAATAAAATTTCTATGGAAGAAATTTATTTTCATGCAAATTTGTATAAAAAGTAACTTATATCATAACTTTTATGCATTATATTAGCTTCTCTATTTAAATTTTATATATTCTTTTACCCACGCGGTATAAAATGCTTTGATGGTATTTAAATAATAAAAATTAAATATACATTTACTTTTAGTGCTGTTTAAAATGTAAACAGAATATACTATAATATTTATAAATAATATAATATTTATAAATATATATATATATATACGGCTATATTTTTATAAATATAGCATATAGGAATTTCAAAACTTCATTTTCGTAATTCCTGAATCTTTTTTAGAAAATCTGTTTTCTTCAAATTACATCATGTTTTATTACATTAAGAAATATAATGCAATGGAAATCTATATTTTCATTAGAGCGAGAGATATTGTCAACAACGAGAGAACCGAAAGACGCTTATTACCTTTCGAAAGGGAATATTCTCACGTACATAAAGGTAATTTAAATTACAACTCATGTCGGCTAATAAGCTACAATGACTTTATTTTTGCACATAAATATTTCTACAAGATCATGAATATTTCTACTGTATAGGTGCTTTTTAAAAACAAAGAAATGTTAATTAACCCATATCTTAGGCGTAAGCATATAGGGAATAAAAATTATAGAAATAAAAAGATGAATTTAATGTTTGTAACCATAAAATGAATAACGAACGACCATATCGAGTTAACCTAAATGTAATGGATCAAATAAACAAACGCATTCGTAATCGCAATACGCACATCGTAATAAGCTCGTATCATCATCGCAAGTACCTACAATCGCATCTCGATTAAAACATCTCCGTTACAGACGAGGTATTGCATTTGGCACTCGCGTTTCTAATGGTCGCGCGCAATTAGTGCGCAGCCTTCGAGGAAAAAGGCCAGCAATCCAACAATAAGTCTCGTTAACCGTCCCAAGGTCAAATAAGTATTGAAAACAAAAAGAGACGGAGAATTCGTGTACCGCGAGTCCCGACCTCAAAATGCTCAAGGACATTACATTAGCTGGACTTCTTTATAGGTGACCCGGTTACGCGAATTTAACGTTGGGCACGCAAGCGCACACGTGGCTGGTGTCCACGGCCGGTTTTGTCAAGCGCATAGAGTCGAAAGGCCGGGAAAAGGAAGAGAAGACTTGCACAATGCCGGAGAGCGAAAGTGGCGCTCGTTGCATTACGTATACAATATGACTGACATCTCGTCCCGTCGAGCCGCCGTCGAGCCGCCGCCGTCGCCGCCGCCGCCGCCGATTCAATTCATAAGTTCGTAATTGATGATTGATCGCACCGAGGGCGAATGGACTTTCTTGCGCTTCTTTTGCGATGCCTGACTTACCGATCGCTGCTGTTTCATTAGGATTATGCGGTTTTGCTGTTTTTGTCGCCGCTGTGCGAGAAAAAAGGGCCGATAGATTCTAGACTTCGATCTTTCAGATAATGACGAATAAACAGAAAAAAGGTTATTTGGAATGTTACGAATTAAAACTATCAATTTATATCGCACTTGGTATTATTATGTAGATAATAGTTACAATCATTTGTTATATGCATTTAAGCATCGTATCAATACATTACACTATTGCTTTAATTTTTTCTATGTACTACTTTATTAACGTTTCAAGAAATAGAAATTATTTAAATAGACAATAAAGCAGTTTATATCTTACTTCCATTAAATAATGATATATCTTACTCCCCATTAAAGCAATCGATAACTTTGTCGGGAATATAGTAAAATTAAATCAATTGATTTTGCAGTTTTATTGCAATAGTGTAAATAACTTGAATATAAATATAATAAAATAAATAATCAGCCTTGTTTTCTCTCTTTTTTTTTTTAAGAACATTCCAATCTATTAAACATTAGCTTTTTGATGCCGATATAAATAAAAATTTTATATTATTCATTGTTATTATCTTTAAAAAAATTATTTTTTGAACTTTGTGCAGACACGTATAAGTAAGTGTATTTCATAAAACAAAACAAGAATAAATAATAAAATAGTAATATTTAATTAATTCGTGTATGATGATAAACATTACTTATTAAATTGTTTTCAATTATTTGTACATAATATTTTTTATCATTTTTGGCTGCGCGATTGTAAAATTTCACTATTTAAAAATCATACTATTGTAAACAATTGCTATTTCAATAGTTATCATTCTATACGTTTTCTAATAACTTACTATATTATTATTGAAACGATTTTTTAATTTAATGTTATGCAGTTGTGAAGCAGAATGAGAAACCGTTCCATATATATTTTATTATTATGTATATTCAATATCCAAATAAAACTCATAGTTATATGGCTCAATATTTTCTCATTCTATTTATATTAACATCAGTCTGTAAGACTATGAATTATTGAAGTATACAGAGATTATATATACTTCTTGGGGCATGTGTCTAAAGATAAATTGAAAATGAAACATTAATTTTCTTAAACTATAACTTCTATGCAATAGTATTCAATAGTAAATACCTAATTACTAATAATACTTTCTTATATTTTGTTTTATATTGTTACAATTATACATAATAAATACCTAGTTACTAGCTAACAATAATCTACGACTACTTTCAGAATATAGATATAATTCGATTGATGAAATTACAATTATAGATTAATAAAAAAATTTAAAAAAAAAAATCTACATAAATTTGGTGTTAATCACTGCGAGATGATCAAAATTCTGGATCTGGTATATCAATTATGGATTGCTATAGTCGCAATTATCTTCATTCGAAGAACCTCAAGTCCACGCCGATATTAAAAGAGTTATCTGATTTAGACACCAAAAAATTTATTTCTACCTCTTTATTTTAATCAGTAGTTAAACGCTCGAAGTGTAGTTTAAAGTAAAAGGGAATACTCGTTTATGAACTTACAATTTATCATGCCTTTTCTCGAAATTCTACTTTTACGATATTTCGTAATATTAATAAAAGCAGTCTTAAAAAACAAATTGACTCTATTGAAATTACATTGACAATATTAGGAAGAATTGTAAATTAATTGAGAAAATCGATAAAAAAAAAAAAGAAGCATTATTAAATCAATTTTTACTACACAAATTTTCATTATTATTTTCATGCTTTCCTTTACTTTTGTTGTAATACGTAGACGATGAAACTAAATCCTATCGTTCTTGCCAATGTGCTAGTAGCTTTGAATTTTGAATATCAACTATTACCCGATAACTACCATTTTGGTACTAATTTAGCAACAATTTTTAAATGTTCTGCCAGTTTCCCTCTTCCCAACCAAATCTTTTTGGGACCTTTAAACCCCACGAGCTCCTTAAAAAACATAAACAACGTAGGACTAAAGCAAATATATATTGTCTTCGGATCGCAAGTAAATCACGTTATTCGCTCGCTCGCGTGCGCGCGTGTGTGTGGAAAGAAAGAATAGAGAGAATAATAAGTGGGGAGGGAGAGAAAGAAATAACGCTTGGTCGTTCCAAGTCAGTGATACGTCAAGTCCCCTTTAACCCTCGGCATGAGATTTTAGTGCCTCGGTCGTACTTGCGATGGCGCTCGCCGCGATATAACACACAGATGCGCACGCACACGAGCCGCGCGAGATATCAGGCTCCACTTATCTATTATTTTCCTTGAGCTAATATGAAGTGTAGGCGCGAGCACCTAAGTCAACGAATGCCAAGCGCGTGCATTAGCCCACGCGTTCAACTACTAAGTAGACTGTATTGAGCAAACTTCAGCCCTTTATACATTTCACGTCGTTTTTTCCTATTCTCCTTCCTTATATTGTTTATCTACGATGAATCGTATCTTCGCAGATGTAATTATCTTATCTTTTCAAATGAATGGAAAAGTAATTACGCGATAGCGATTTGTATTTCTTGCTCGACTCATGAAAACTTACAAATACGCTCAATGATCGAAAAATTGCCGAGCTTTTCTCCAACACAGGCTATTTGAATTGAGCTAATGATAGAAGTGGCACTAATTCTATAGATCAACTGTGCTTTAATCAAGCGCATATTCCAGTTGATAATTATTTTCAGTACACTAAATGTATATAAAATAAAGAAAAAGAACGATAGCCATTAGTTGTCCATGTCGAGATAAGAGTGGCATTTAATAATGACTTTCAATGAAAAAAAATACACTGCAATCAAATACAAACTATAGGCCAAATTACGTTATTTTACTCCAATTCAATCTTGCACATTAGAGATTTTACCATTTAAGTCTTCAAGCAAAAATGTTTGTAGAAAGTGGTAAAATGTCTCTTTTGCAAACTTAAATACTACCATTTATTTTCATATACTCACGAATTAATGGAATTGAAAAGCGCCTTTGTACGTAAATTCGTATAGATAAACATTTTTATGTATTAATTTTTTTTTTTTCCTTTACAATGAAATTTATATGAAATTCAATAAGCATTTGTAGGATATTCATAATGTACAAGGATGAATTATGAATTATAAGCTAATTCGCTGAATAATAATTGTAGGTTGAATTTAACATTAAATTCAAATATATCAGAATAAAGATAGAGACTTACTCTTATTGCCTGTATTGAATGATTTATATTCATGCACAATTGAAAATCACTAACACTGAAGATAAACCGATTTCCAATTCGTTGAAATTAATTATTCAAGGAGAGCGGACAGCACTATTGTAAAATTAGCCAAACAGCGCGCCAACATTATTAAAAAGATACACAATTGAACACTAGCATAAGAAAGGCCGAATTAAAGAATAAATTACGAAGGAAAATAGTTGAGTAAATCGTAGGAAGGCAATTCGAGTCGAGCAAGTGCAAGAGCAAGCAATTTTATAACTACAAAGCAGCGATTTCGCTTTTCCTAAATAATTACGCCAATGGACAGAGATCAATTTTTTATCCGCCTTATGCATAGTCTCTTTATTGCAGAGACAGATACTCTCTTATCCACACCAAAACACGTATTTTACCATGAATTCCAGCGGCAACGACTGCTCGTCGAGATCCTGGGAGCGTTACAAAGTTCTGCCTTAACTCGGCCCGAGAGGCTAAATTTTGCATTAATTTGCACTTGCCATGTCCTCTCTCACTTTCTGTCTGCCCTTCCTGTACATCCCTCTTTCTCCTCGCGTAATATCTATTATAATTTTGTATCAAGTTTCAATGAAGAAACGAGATTCGCCGTTTTGAATTCTTAATTATTTCAGCACTTTTACACGCAAGAACACGTATGAGCGATTCGCTACAGGAATACTCGCACGTGTCCTGCCTTAACGCTCTTCTTGGACTATTGTAATTTAATTAAGCCTCTTACATCCACGATATAATTTGGATTTTATAAACCCGGAGTACGTCTGCGGTAAAACTAATCGCTATATTTTAACAGCGCAAACGTTTTGAATTAATGAGATACAATGGAGTGGAGTTCACTACACGGTCCTAATCCATTATTAAAACAGAGTAATAAGATAAAGTAAAATACGCTTGTTTTCAATGAGTATCGGAAACTCGAAAAGCTTTTATCTCATAAGCGCTTCAATGTCATTTTTTCTATGTACGCTAGTTTAATATACAGTTTAATGTCTTTGTAGGTACAAGTGACTTATGGTCTTCAATTTTCTCATTAGAATCCGTAATATCTTACGTTTATTTGTCATTTTAGTTATGCATGTTGGACAGGTTTTAGCTCAGCTAATTTAATTAGTTTAATAATAATATATAGGACAAATTGCTATTGCATTATCTTGTGATTGGACAGTTTCAATTGTTTGCAATCTTACATTCTTTGTATTCTGTTTAAAATACTTTTCTAACTGATAACGAAGATGCAGATAAAAACATGAATTTTATGAGACAATTCGAATTATATATATATATATATATATATTATTGACAAATCATAAAATCAAATTCAAAATCTGAGGATGAATTCAAGAAATATTGTTGAATGAAAGCACTACCCAAAGGTGAATAACCATCGAGAACAAAGATCGCCAAGGAAAATCGATGAGTTTCTCGCGCTCGTGACATCGTTGGAAAGAAGATGGGGGTGTGGCAACGTAGTAATACGGAAGTATACGAAAGCACGATAAGGTTTCAAACGAATAAAAAAGTAAAATCCAACAAAGGACCAGGTTTAAAAAAAATTTAGTCTCCACTAACGTGCAAAGGTCAAGTTAAGATAATGTAGCTAGTTCAAAAAATTATACATAAAATCTTTTTTGTGTATTATATAACGTTCGAAGCCGTACCGAATCATGTACACTCGCCCGTCTGCTTACTTAATTTTAAAGAAAATTTGTATTAAATTGATGTATATATTTCTTGACAGTCCGTAATGTAGAAACTCAAAAAATTGCAACACAAATGCCGTTTATTACTTTAATACCTTTAAGTATATTGTAAATTACCATACATAATTACCATACAATGTCTAATGATACACTTTCATATACTATACATTGCTAAGATATGGGTTTTTCTTAGTAATCGTTGATTAAATTATTGAGCGGTTATTTATTCATTGACTTCATGATTAGTAATATTATTAATTTCAGCACATTAACCTATTAATTGAAACATTTATTCGATTTAATCAGAATTTTCTTTTATTTTTCGTCGTCTAGTTATATTAAATGAAAGAATGACTATCGTAGCAAGGGAGGGACATGAATAAAGACTATCTATATATATATATATATATATATATATGGAGAGAGACAGAGAGAGAGAGAGAGAAAAAGTGAGTGAGCTAGAGGAGGGAGGTTGATTCAAAGTATACGGAGGAATGTGAAAGAAGCGAGAGTAAGAGGAAGATGTACAAACTGAAAGATAGTAGGGGAAAAGTATATTGAAAGATCAATAGAAAGGAAGACGTTAAAATATTGGAAAACTTGGGAAAATTGATCATAAATTGTGAGTTAGTTGAAGACTAAAATAAAATATTTTATGATAATTAAATTATATTCTATACATCTTAAGATATAAATATTTTCAAAATACATGCGTCTCCATTGTAAAACAAGAATAAAAATTATGTTACGGAATATTTAAACATTAATAAATAATTCATTGAACAAGAATGTAATAGTAGAGATACTTATTTATCTTGCCCCACCACTTCCGCAACCTTTTTTCCCACTATGTGCCTCTCTCCTTCATTCTAGAAACAGAAACTCTTGTCTCCCTTCTATATACGACATAACCAGACGTCCCTCTCTCTACTCGATTCGGACTCAAATATCCTTGTCGACGGCCATAACAGGCCTGTCTCCTCCTTCCCCCCCCCCTTGCCGCGCCGCCTATAACTATATGCTCTCATAGGACAAGATGAAAGACGCGACCTTGCTGCCATATACATCTAAGACCAAGTACATCTACATGAAGTCGGTGAGAATTTCGAAAAGTTCTAAGAGCAAGAACAAATGAGCGAATGAGAAAGAGAGGAAGTGAGAAAGACTGAAGGAAGGTGCGCGCGCGCGCCTGTGTTCGTTTATGCGAGCGAGCGAGAAAGAGAGAGAGAGAGAGAGAGAGAGAGAGTGAGTGAGAGTGAGAAGGGCGGGGAGGGTATGATGGCCTTATGGTGAACTTGACGCTGCTGCAGGTCTGTCGGCTTTTAATTTTTCGTTTAATTTTTCGTTTTCACTTTTATACGAGATATCAATGGATATAGAGTACATTCCTCAGCAGCTCGATTCCCCAATCTCAATTTTTCGTTCCGTAAGCTCGTTAAAAAAATTAGTTAATCCCTTCGGTTTACAATGTTGCCGGCTCATGTGCGTTTATTTGAAATTAGTTTTCTTCTTTCAGTGACGCCATGTTAACATGAGTTTCGCACGCATTTTTGCTTCTGATCGAAGAGCTCTAGCGCGATACATATATAAATACATATATGGTCAGTCTGTAGTGATCCGAATAAGAAAATAAGAAAGGACAAATAAGAAAGCTGTTTTTTCATTTCTTTTATTTTTGATTCACGAACGAACTTTGATGGGTCGATTTGCTGCTTTGGCTGCTAATATTACTGCCAACGCTGCTACTATTCACTTCTCACTTTTCTTGAATTTTAATGGCTGAATTTGTGATCACTGGTATAATAATTTATTTAATATCGAAATTAGACAATATATCTTTTCCTCGTAGCTTTGTCTGTGCTAAAAATCAATTCGGATTGACTATTCTAAGTCGACTGCTCAATGCTTAAAATAATTAAAATTTTGTTTAAAATTGAGGTATTGTTGGTAATTGGAATAAATACGTTTTAATAACAGGATAGTAATCATTTTTATTCGGCGTAAAAAAGAAAAAACGGCTGCTCTTGCAGCAATCCCCATTGTGTAAAATCAATTTATTAAGTTAAATGCCATTCTTTTAATTACTAATTCTGATTTCTAATTAATTTTAAAGAATAATAATATTTATTAAATAATTTTTAAATGACAATGAACTGATATATTATTATATTTTTAGTTTTTTTTTTTTTTTTTTTTGTCAATCTTATTGATTTTTAACAAAATTTACAGCTGTCTTATTGGTGAAACTGTTATTTAATTTAATTTATATTTAAATACAGCCTTTATAAAAACATTGTGTTTACTGCAATGTAATTTTCAATGTTTTTTGCATCTGTTTCGTCTTATAAGATATTTGTATTAATATAAATAAATTAATATTCGAGTAATACATAAATGTAATAAGTTTTGCTTGTATAAAAAATATAATTTTTATTTTTTTAAAGACGTACGGAAATTTGAATTAATTGATTAAATTTTACAAAATATTGCAGTAATTATATTGGTGGAACTGGAATCAAATGAAAAAGAAAAAATAATTTCATTAATTCAATTATTAGAAATTATATCATTCAAAAGTTTAAACAGTTTAATATTTTTTTTGAATATTGCTTCCTTATTAACTGATCGTTCATATTTTATGATATAAGGTTACGTGTAAGTTTAGCCTTATGAAGCAGAATCCTATTTTATCGGCGCTTGATTAGTGACAATTTTTAAAAATGAGGGCGTTCTTAACATAACTGTATTTTAAGATATTCACGATTGGCTTTCAGTTTGTACAAGATCTTCAATTTGTACAAGAACAGGTAAGCATGTAAATAATTATTAAATATCATTAATAAAATTATTGGATTAATATGTTATAAATTAGTGTTTTTAATGTAATAAAATATCAAATAAAAATAATTTACCTTTCATACTATTATTTCTTGATGAGTAATTTAAACAGATAATCACATATAATTAGGTATAGAACATTGTATTATAGTAATCTTGTATTTTTACGCAGAAATATTGAAAGCATTTAAAGAAAAAAAAATTTTTAATTTGTTAATAAATTGTTCGTATAAGATATTTCTCTTTTCACAAACAATTTTTTTTTTATTAATTTAATTGTTTTAATTGTATTTTTAGCAAATAACAAATATTCTTTATTTCCATAATCTAAACCAGACTATCGATTACGGTCAATAAGTCTGTTTACATCATAAGAATTAATTAATTAATTATGAATGTAAATAATAATAAGATTTGTAATTCCATTTAATATCATATTTAAATTTCTAATCTTTCATATTTTTATTAAGTTATTTTTGTTTTTGAACGTAATACTTTAATTATACATCTGGATATTTTATGTGTAAAATGATACGAACGGAATTATAAAATAATCCATTCAACGAAATTAATTTTTATAATAAAGCTGGGTTATGTTGAGCACGTATTGTATTACTAAACTATAACAAAAAGTTTTATTATTATTAAAAGATAAAAATTAGATAAACAATAACGTCAAATATTTCTAGATTTTTTATTTTCTAAATTCATGTAAAGTAAAACTTTATACGTCTCTATTTTTGTAAGCCAATATGTTATAGTAATATTTTCTTTAATTTTAAATTTTACTTTATATTTTCAAAACTATTGATATTTTAAAAAATTAAATTATAAAGAATAGAATATGACAACATTTTCACTTACTTAAGTCAGCCATTCCACTTTCATATAAATAAATTAAAGGCTCATATTTGCCTCAATTCGAAATATTAGTGGTAAATTGAGAACTTCACCTACGTTCAAATAAATAAACTATAAAAAATTAATCATTATAAAGTATCCAATACAACAAAACAAAAGCAATCATATGACTGTAACGTGGAATGTATAATATATGAAGACAAAAAATGTTTTATTCACGTTATTCTTTCAATTGCGTAAATTAAAAATTTTATAGGGATCTGACTGTCGCTCTGGTTCCAAACGGAATGTGCAGAATATTACAGTTTCAACATTAACGTTACGAAGTATGAAAATTTTATTCGTAACTGAAATGTCGCAATAGCTACTCGGCGATTTTCTTTCCAAATAAAAACATACTGTAAAAACCTCATTGATAATTACAAAATTAATAAAATCAAGTTTATAAATATTACAAATAAGAGGTGATAAAAAAATTATACATATTTGTCAAAATAATTATTAATTATCAAATGAAATAAATTAAAATAACATAAACAGACATTGGCTTATTTAATTATTCGACCATTCAATTATTAAAACTAAAAATAACACTACACTTAACATCAAGATACCACGTATATTTAATATTTTTAAGAAATTTAGGAAATCTAAATAAATTAATCATTATTTATTATTATGTCAAATAATTTATTTATATTTAAGAAAATAGGTATTTATACAGTTTTTTGTGAATTAGTGGTAAGAACATTGTCTGAAAGAAATCGGGTTTAAATTCAGATTAAAAATTACAGTACGAATAGTAAACGAGGTATATTGTGTAATTGAGATATATTACTGTTGATTCAGTACATTTTATCGCACATAGTAGTAAAATTTATCCGATATTAGGTGAAATTTCTTATCCTTTTGTTTTATAAAACATTTGTTATGTAAATTAGTTTTACGTAGGCTTAAATAAATGTCCGCGTGAGTTACATATTTAATTTATCGTAATTGGGAATTATATCTTGTGTTATTTTATATTTATATATATATATATAACTAACAAATCAATAAAATACATTTTGTATACGCGTAAGAGGTATATACATATAATTATGCATACACATACATGCAATGCGTGCGCGCATTACTGTCTAGAAATAAGTTTAAAAATGAATAAAAAATATATCATACCAATTACATACGTTGTAAACAAATTTTTTACCAGATAAAATATATCATGTATATTATTGCAGCTGTACTTTATTTGCAGATTATCAAACATAATTTAAGATTAATATTTTATTAGCTAAATCTTTATAAAATTATCGTGAAAAGTTTTATCTAAATATTTACCTTTTATTGTATCTATTTTTATATTATTTCTTCCAGCCTTTATGAAAACAAATAATTATTATGTTAAAATAAGCTGATACTTGCTTTAATTTCTTTTTACAGTGTCATTAATGTCATGCAGTGTAGGTATCTGATTTCGTGTTATAATTATAATGCTAGAACGACTAGAAAAAAGCAATACATAGGTTTGAGTGATAATGAAAATGAAACGTTCTAGCTTTGATTTTTAACCAAGTAATGTCCACGTGCCTTATATCATTTCTTTCTTTCCAAATTCCTCAGTAGCAAATTACTCTCATTTTCTTAATGCAATAACAATATTATTTTTATGCATGTTTTATTTTATTTATATTATAAGATAAAATAAGAAAAGCGATAAATATATGGTCAATATATCTCAATGATAAAGATAATTTTTTATGGAATTAAAAATTTAATTAGAATAAAAATAATTAACAGAATAGTTCAAATATTGCATACTATTTAAAATGTTAATACAATATTTTTAAAATATAAATTTTAATATAACGTATTTCTCTTATTGAGTTTAAAGTGTTAAGAATTTCTCCTTAGCGACTATTCTTGAAGTTTTTAAACTCAACTAAATTCAAGTTAAAATTGATACTTACTTCGCATTAAAAATTCTCACATTGCATTAAGACATTTTTATTGCAGTTCTTACCAATTCTTCGGTTATAGTTATATTAATATTAAAGTACGGTGAATTTTAAGATGATCGATTGTAGATTGTCCATAGCCGTATATAATAATTGAAAAAGCATAAAAATTTTAAGAGCACTAATTTCTTTACGATTACTTTTATTTTTACAACAGTTACGTGAAAATTCATTTAGAAAATATATCAATCCTTGTCGTGAAATAAAATGACAGTAAATTATATTGAATCTTGATGTGTACAATTGTAATCTGTAAAAGTAAAAAAAAATGTATGAAATTGTTCGCATATTTAAAGGTAGAATATATTACTCCTTTCAAAGTTAAAGTATTTATATATGCACAACGTTCCTTATGCAATTAGGCTAACTCAATGCATCGCTACGATTTTTAGGATAATATTTGAACATAGAAATATATTTTAAAATTTCAAGCTATAGCAATGCAGTAAATAACTTATTATTAAATATTACGTTAAATTAAAAAGAAGAAGAAGATAATAAATTTGTAGAATAACAAAACATAATTGGTAATAATAATATTAAAGGAGTGACCGAAAAAAGTATAAAGAGGTAGATGTATTAAATAGCTACTCGAGCCGTATTATGGAAACCCTGCCGTACTCCCCCACCCCCCACCCTCGACAAAACATAATCTCACGTACCCATAAGAGCTAACATACCTATCCACAAACTTGTAGATCGAATGTACAAAGACGCGTGTTGTGCGTGATGTGTCTCTCCTTCTGTCTTTTAAAACTTTCTTATATGGTCATATGCAAGCGCGAATTTAAATTCTTACATTTCGATTTTTTAAAAATAATTTACACTAGGCAGTGTGTGAATTCGTTTCCATTTTAAAAATATTTTACCGTGTGTGCCCGATATGTATTTTGTTTAATTATAAATACGCAACTTCTAAAAGGCAAAATAAAATGGAAAACATAGTATAATGAGTTGCATATTCGAAATGATTTGAAAGATCAATTTAAAGAAAGCCTCAATATTTAATTACTAATATCGGACATGAAAAAGATCGAATACTGAGAAAATCGGTACTACTCAATATTCATAAAGTATGATTTATAGTTATGATTGTGCCCATCATAAATATAACAATAGGAAAATGAGAACAATTTAAAATCAGAAAAAAAAATGCTCATCGGTATTTTAATTAAAAATTAAATAAGAAACGGTCTACTTACACAACGTAATTAAGTACTTCTTTTAAAGCCGTAATAATCTGCACCAATAATATTTGTATTTATAATCTATTTTTTCTATTATAATATATTATATTATAGCCATAATCTTGTTTTATTATTGAATAAATATAATATTAATGATTTTTGACGATATTAAGAACTTTTTGATCAAATGAGCAAACTTTATGATTCCTTTAGTTAATAATATTATTATTACGAATGTGATTTTTATCGCTGTTATCACTATTAATATAGTAGCCATTGTTACTGTTATAAATAATCCTATTATAGTATCATTAATATCATTACGCTCTATGATTATCGTTATTATTACTAATATTATTACGGTTTTGGGCAAGTTGCGAGAATATAATCATAAATTTCTCATAAATCAAATTACGGGCAATTCGTCTACTCTGGATCAACTGCATTTCGCTCTTTTCTCAACAAACATAAAATCTACCATAACTTATTTGTACTCGTACTTTGTCCAATCCATTATTATTATTTATTTCTGCAATTGAAGCACGAATAAACGTTAATTATTAATAATAATAATAATAATAAACGTTAACGAGTAGGATTACATTACTTAAACGTAAAGCTTTTATATAATTATTAAATGTTTTAATAGATCCTCACATGTTAATAATTTTATAAATACTAAATTAATCGATTCAGAGTAATTTAATAGTTACACTACTAAACTGACTCTCGTGAAGTTTTGTAAAGGCAAAAAATATTTGACAAAAAGGTAATTATTTTCAAACTAAAGCCTGGGCATTTTGAAAGAAGCGCAAACTGCAAGTCACTCCAGAAGTTGAGGTGAATTACTTGACCAACTGATACACATTTTCCTCGCTCGTTCCAGGACAGTTGAAAAAAATCACTTTAAAGACAATTTTTATTCAATTGTTCCTTTTTTTTTTTTTTTTTTTTTTTTTTTTAAAAAACTCTTAAAACACTTTATGAGTGTTTGAAACAACTGCATCACAACTGCCTTTATGAGTAAACATTCGAAGCCAAGTGTACCCAAGAAGGCAGATAAATGTCTCAGGAAACTGGAAAATATTCTCTGCATTCAACTATAACGAAAAGGACGCTAAGTTACTCTTCGAAGAACATGGATAAATAGAAAAACGTTAATAAGCACACCGGAGCAGGTAGGAAGAATACACGTTAGGGCAGTCAATCGCACCTTCGGGTATTTTTCTTTTCTATTCCCAGATAGTCCAGGCTTTTTATGTCTAATACAAACAGGACCCCCAGAATTCTACTTCCTACTACCATTCCTTACCGACGACCACAACTAGTTGCTTAATAAAATGCGTTTTAAAAAAGATGGATCAGTGCTTTTGAACTTGAAAATATCAGATTTTTTTCTTTATAATATTTAAAGTTTCACATATAAAATTTTGCAAATGCACCGATAAGCCAAATTTCGACAAAATTTACACGTCCAGACTATACTGTCTTATTACAATTATACGAGTTAATTATTATGAAGTATATGAAAAATAAATTAAAATTATGAATCTAACAACACACTTTACATATTTTTACATATTTATTACTTTACATATTTATAAGGTACTGTTTATTAAATATTTATTATATAAGCATGTAATTTTTAATTAAATATTATTTTTTTATTAGATTAAATTCGATATACTAAAAATGTAGAAAACATATTAAAAGAAAAAATGTTAACTAATTATTATAAAATGAAACATGAATTCTATTCATCTCATTTTATTTTCGATTCAATATTAGAGGAAATATTTTCTCCGCGATCGAATTGCTATTCATGGGAATTCATTCTGAATATTAACTAGAGTTTAAGTTTCACGAAAGCGGAGTTGTAGAAGATGCACTGTCGTGATATTTTAAGGAAAAAATTGGTAGAGCTAAATATTGTTTAAAAATAAAAAATCAATTCATTATTAAAATAATGATATAAAAACGGAATATAAAATTTATGACGTATATCTATTACACATCAATTCTTTCAGAAATTCTCTATTATTTCAAAATTATTAAATATCAATTGTCCCGTTAAAGATGTTGTTTCAATCGGGCCGTAAGATTATTTTGTGTGAGTCTAGATCTATCAAAACATTTGAAAAAGCATGTAAGTTAATAATGTAATTTTCAAATATTACATAAGTATTTTATGCAATTAAATTTTGCTGTATAATTATAATTTGAAATAACAATTAGACGAGAAATATTATAGAGTCCTAAAGAAATCGTACAAATTAATTTTTATTTTTGTTTAAATTAAATTTACCATTTTGTAATATCAATATTCTTGAGTAATCGATTATGATTTATAGAAAGAACAGTTTTAAAATGAAAAACGATTCATCGAGTAAAAACGGAATTCACATATTTCGAAATCATTGTATCAATGCTTTAACTAAAAAAAATTATTTCTTAAGTCATAATTTATTGTTATTAAGGCAATAAAAAAGTAATTGACAAGCCAACTTAATAGAGAAAAAACTTTTTTGCATCCGCTTGTCATTATTATATGAAGATACACATATACATTTATTCCATTCGCAGATACACATATATAAATATTTTTTCATTTGAATACACATAAGTGAGTTTATAACTTCGTTTGGTCGATTAATAGTCGGATTAATATGCGTCGCTCGTTCTAGACGTGTGTGGGGCAAAAATGTGAGTAAGAGAGATGAAGAGTCGATGAGTCGATGCTTCTTTGAAAGAAAAAAAACCGAAACAGACCCAAGCCACTGCTGAGAGGATAACGTGTATAAATGCCTGAAAAGCATCTGGTTGGATGATTTTTTTTTTTTTTGTTTAAGCCAGAGGGAGAGGTGACTATAAAGGAGACAAAAAGAGCAATAAAGTTTATGAAACAACTCTCTGACTTTTTAAATTAGATTTTTAATTTTTATAATAATAATTCAAGTTTCGTTGCTATAAGATACTCTCTAGTATTAAAGTGTGAAAGTAATTTACGTATTAAGATTACAATTGCGATTAATGCATCTTTATTTACGAAGGTTAATTCACTTTTTCCCGATGGAAATTGATTTCGTTTTTCTCTTCGAATACTGTAAACTAATATTAAAACTTTAATACAATATTGTACTGCTGACTAATTTTTATTTCAATATGTAGTGCATACAATCAAATATAACGGCCAGAAAAATAACATTTTGTATAAATAAAATCTGTAAAGTGTATTTAATCAATTGAGATTAAATATATTTATAACATTTATTATTTATATTTTAATTGAAAAAAAAAACTACAGTAAAAACTCGACTCTATTAACCATAAATATATTTAATGAGAAAAACTTTACATTATTAAATTATCAACTAATCAACTATTTACAATAATTAATATTATTTATTATTAGATTTAATATTATTAGATACATCCAAGTTCTGTTTCATTTAATATTGAACTCGATTTTTAATACACCTAGAACTTAATATATTCACAATTTTTACTTGTTTTTCTTGATTTTACGGATAATTGCAAATCTAGAAAAATAAATACTTGGTGTACTTTATAGACTTCGAGAAGAATATAGAGTTTAATTCTGTTTTTATTAAGCAACCTACAGCGAAGAAAAAATGAATAAAAAAGCAAATGAAAGTAATGTAAGAAGAATAAAACAAGAACATAATATAAACAGGTATGAAAAAAGGAACGACCAGCGGAAACGAACAAGAGCCAAAAAAGCTAGACTTGGATTAAGAAAAAGAAAGGCTCAAGCGTTGAATTTACAACGTAGTAAATAGAGCGATATGGTCACACATTTAGTGATAAATTTCACTATTTCTTCATTATTTATTCACATTATGTTACATTTCAAAGAATTTTTTTTAACATAAATGAACAATATTTTGAAATCTGCGATTTGGCGCACGAGGCGTACGAGAATATTTACTTACAGTGGTACATCATTGAAAAGATTATATTCAATATTGAATTTTTTTAATTCATGAAATTCTATACATAAAAAATCATTTATAAGGAATTAAAATTTAGTTTACATTGAGTGTAAGTGAATATAAATAATCGTAAATGATGAATTTGACAAAAATAAACTCTTGCATACAAACGTATCATAGGTATACGTAAACTTGGTACACACACACATAGTCGCATTCGAGATAGATATAATTTTCGTACAGTTAAACGTATTTGATCGCTGTTTGATTGTAAGCTGATTATTCAATTCCGAATGACGTGTACAAATATTTTCTAATTAAATACAAAATATTAATCTTAATCTCATAAATCATGCGCTTAGATGATTGCTTAGAGTAATAATCCGATTGGTTGTTATTTAAACTATTCGCGTAATAGTATGGCAATTGTAGGTCAATAAGGTTAGGTATCATATTTAAGTAGAAGAAAATAGGAAGTAATGAAGTTTAGAAAAAATAGTCACTGGCAATTAAGCAAATAAATCGATCGATTGATCTACGGAAAAAGGGGACTCACTTGAGTCAGCTAGTAGAAAAAAAGGAACCAAGTGTCGAAGAAGAATAGGTGCACTTGAAATGAAAAAAATCAAAATCGAGTAAAGGAAGAAGCAAAAATGGTGTGCCTGGAAAAGAAGAGAAAAAGCAAGACTAACGAGCTTGTTATACTTGATTCAGAATGTCCGCATCATTTTCAAGTAATGCGAGATACGATTTTATTGATCATAGCTGCGATTCTGTATTTATATTGCCGATCGTTAGGCTCTCACTTTTGTATCTTTCTTCTTCAACACCTTCCGAAAGTTAATTGAACGAGGAATGCAAATGCAAATTAAATGCAAAGTAAAATTATTTCATAACTACGTGTATTTTTCATATGCATTTCCTGCTGGTATGATTATTCCCAGTAAATTCGTGATTCAAACATTTGTCTGCATTTATGATGATACTAAAGTTCTTTTCTCTTAGTTCTTTATTCTTTATATATATTTTCGGAATAAAATGTTTCTATTTTATGCAAGAAACATATGGACGAAGACTATACTTAGGCAATATTAAGTAGACAAGACACCACCTTGGAACCTTGTTGGGAAATTTTGTCAAGAAATTCAGTTCACTATACTTCGGTGCAGCCAAATTTATTCGCGCCAGGCAAGCGTTAAAAAAGAATAAGTTATTCTTTTCAAACAAAGTTTCTACTTTAAAATTCAATATTATTAATCTCGTGATTTAAGATGATGCTGTTTTTAAGAAAATAAGAATTCATAGACAGTTTTATACTTTTTATAGCAATCATTTGGATTTTTATTTACGATGTAACTAAATTTTCTTTCGATTATTCACTTGTACATTCTTATATTTCATATATTATTACAAAATAGATGACACAATTGAATTAATTATTAAAAAATCTATTCCCCATTTGAAAATTTAAATAATCTGTTATTATTTAAGTATTTATTTAAGTAGTACAAAATTCAACTTAGTGTCTTATATTATAGAGTTAAAATTATACTTTAAATTAATGAACATAATTTACTCTAATACTGTAAATAGTGTACATATGATTCATATATATATAAATTATTTTTAAATTACTACTAGGTCTTTTTAGAATTAAATAAATTTCTTTTTTTATGACATAATATAAATAAATTTATTTTAAATTATTTTTAATCTAACACTT
>JAPYYT010001531.1:0-26029 GCA_030522565.1 Ceratosolen corneri | reverse complement strand
CAATCCGTCGCTCGCGAATGCCGCTGCGAGACTGAAATGCGGGGTGTCATGTGGTGGACTTAACATAGGTCTTCGTAGTGGGAATTGCGTCGAGGGGAAAGCGAAAGAACGCAGCCCAGTGCGGTGGGGTCGTACTGTTGGTGGGATCGGCGCTGACGGAGAAGGAAGAGGAATATGTAGCAGAGTAGGAGAAGGAAGAGTAGAAAGAGAAGTAAAGCATTGGCGGCTGTGAGGTAGCGAAGATAGGAGGTGGAAGAGGCCTAACAGAAAATGGGGAGTTCCCTATTATATAGGTGTGGGTTGGCGACTACTGCGAGAAATAAGTTTATATATGCACATGCATATGCGCATGTAGCAGCGGCACAGGAAGCGATGTGCTGTGCGCTTGAGCACTCAATGCGAGCTATTGTGTAAGACACGACCGCCGGCGCACGACCCCTACTATGGCGCACCTTTTTTCTCTGTCACTTTTTTTTCTGGATTTTTTTCTTCAAGCAGCCCAGTAAGCACTCTTACACACTATAAATCGCCCTTAACTTACAATAAATGTATTTACACTTAATTACGCGGGAATGATGTTAATAATTGCTTGAAATAAATAAATAAGACACATAAATATTATAAAGACGAACGATGTTCTTATTCTATGATCTATTAGTTTTAATACGACTTTAAAAGCTTTTTCCAATATATTAAGATATTTTCAAGATTTTATTTATAATTCTATTTTATTTTATATTATTCACACAACGCGAACACACGCACACACATATTTTATTCACACATCATCCCGAAACATTTTGGCATTTTAATACTGGTTTTGTCCATATAATTATTCTAAATAAAAATATTACTATAATAATTGTTAATGACTTACTTTATTTTATATTTATGAAGTAATATTTGCTTATTTGGATTACATATACTGACATTATATAATGTCTCTCTTTATGCATCTGTGTGTTTATTATGTGATATATTTGAATTTAACTCCGAAATTCTTTCATATTTGCCTTATTTATAATAATATGTATAACTTAATATTACATTAATTTACAACTATAAACTGATTTAATATAGTTGTATATTGGTTAAAGTTATAAATTTTATATATTTTTGAACTTTTTTTATTTTATATTTTTTTATATTATATTTTTTTTCCATATTTTTTTTATATACTTTATTTTTTTGAACACTATATTAATATAATATATTGATTAAAAGTTTATTTAAAATTATTCATATATCATTTTTAACACTTAACACATTTAATACTTAACACAACTACTTTATTACATAAATTTACAACCAATTTTTGAAAAAGATTTATAAAAGTTTCTAAGAGTTCTGTAGTACGTTATATCTTGATATAATATGATGTATAGAAATAAAATTAATAAATAATATTTAATTATTTAAATTGTACGATTTTTAAAAATAATTCGAAGTGGAATTTAGAAGTAATTAGGAAGTATATTTGAATTATTTTCATTTATTTTATTTTTAATTATTAATCCTGAAGCCTTTGCATAATAATTTTCGTACATATTTTTTTTACTTTTTTTTAAAAATAGTTTGTACTCAACTTATATAATGATAAATAGTACAAAATAAATTATCTAAGTTTAAAATTCATACTAAAAAAAGTTTGTGTTAAATTTTATAAAATATTATGTATTCAAGTTAGTGATTTATTGGTATAATATTTAAAGAAGAAGAAAAACATATCCATATTAAATTAATATTGTATTAATATTTATTATGTTATATTAAATTAGATTATATTAGTATTAATTTATTATATTTGGCAAAGTAGTGAAATTAAAATTACCAATAAATTGTTTTCTAATTTGAAAATTTCATGTCCATAAATACATTTCGAACATTTTATACTACAATTAGACGATAATAATTTACTATAATAAATATAATAACACACAAAAAGGAAAGTTGTAACGGAAAATATCCAAGAAAGAATCAATGCCTAATAAAAAAACTGTCATGATTATTTATATTCATACGTAAGCAACATATGTTTTACGCATGTTTCAATCATAAAAATCTGCACTTATACATTACGGATATATACACGTATTGTTGTTGTTATTTTTTGTATTATTGTATTATTATTTTACGAAATCAATAATACAACATTAGATAATTAGTTATTGGCTCATCAGCTCATTGCAAGTTAAACCTCAACTTTTGGTAGTCAAACGGGAACTTGGCGATAAGGCATTACGCACCTGATTGAGCATTAATCAACTCGATATATTCAGTAATAATAGATACATTTTATCGAGTTCAAAGGAAACATATACAAAAATGAAATGGAGGGTTAGAAGAGAGAGAGAGAGAGAGAGAGACAGAGAAATTAATAGTAATCACAAGTTTAACAATTGCAGTGATTCGTGAAACTAAAGTAAAAAAATGTCCTTCTTTTAAATCGTTCCAGATTTTTCTTATTAAATAGTATTTCTATTTAAAAAATGGAGGGCAATATTGGATAGTAAAAAGACTGTATTAATAAAAATACTATATATTTTTTTTCAAGATTTATATAAAAAATTGTCTACTAAAAGCTTTGCTTACGATACTGTTGAACAATTTTAAATGAATCGAATATTCTAGTTATTAAAATTACTTAAAGGAAAGATTTTAATGATTATATTGTTTCATGTGTCAAAGCCTGTGATAATATTTGATAACATTTATGTAGTTCAAATTCTTTATGAGAAATGAAGAATTATTATGTAATGATGTAGACAAAACTAACTTGAAAAGTAGATTTCATTATATAGATATTTTTCACGAATTAACGTACACTCAATGAGATAACATCTTTTATAATGAATTTGGGAACTTCGTATTTAGATGTATAGAAACAAACACAACAATAACAGTAAGTTTCAGGATCTTAGGACAGCAAGAATTTAAAATAAGAGATAATATCTTCAAGCGTAGTTTTAGATGTTCACAGCACATTTAATCAGTACAGCATAAATTCAACGCATGCATGCATATAGACGCTATAATTCACAAGAAAAAAAATTAAGAAAGCGCCATAAAACAAGGTTGTCAGCGTGCCAATAAAAATGACTAACTTATATACGCTATAACTCTCGCAGCGTTGGAAAATTTGAAAAATTAAACTGCGCCTTAGTGTTTGGCGATGCGCACGAGAGCTGCGGTAATGTGGCGCCGAATAAAGTAGTCGCGCCGATAAAGTAACGAAGTGGTTTAGCTGTTCATCCTGAATCTACATGCGTTAACAGTTTGGAAAAGCTCTTACTGTCGTAAGATCGATTACCTTGACATGGCGCACTGAGGTTTTCCGTTCAAGTTCGCCGCTGATCGCACATGCACTTAAATGCTGATCCAAGGACCGATAAAAGGACCCGCCTGTGAGTTTTCAACGACGCGATTTCTCAGCCTAAAATTATTGATATGCGCCAAGAGTGCAAATTGAGTGACTTGGTGAAACTGCAACACGGCCACTATTTTATATACCTAACGGCGATGACGTCAATTCGAGGATGTGTCTGATACTGCCTCGACGAGGGCGTTATAAATGCTTTGTATAGTTTTTATTCATTTGTCAAAAATCTCATAATAGATATTTTTTAACAAATGTTAGTGATTTATGATCCTAATAACGAAAAATCAAATAATTTAA
The DNA here is from genome assembly GCA_030522565.1 of Ceratosolen corneri. NCBI lineage: Eukaryota > Metazoa > Arthropoda > Insecta > Hymenoptera > Agaonidae > Ceratosolen > Ceratosolen corneri. The sequence continues at coordinate 22,353 of JAPYYT010001531.1, read as the reverse complement.
TAGTCCAGTTCTAATGGTTAAATCACTTACAAAATAATTATTCTTATTTACACGGACAATAGTCTACTTTTTAATTCCTTAATTATTATTTTAGTTTATTAACTAATTGCAGAAAGCATTTTTATTTAGTTTGGATTGAAACTTCTTAATTATGATTTTCTAAAGAAAAATAACATTACAGGCTATATCTCTAAATTTAGTTTACTTCATCGTTCATATTTCGAAAGTGAATAATTTTCATGCATTCAATTCTTTGAGATCTAATGAAATATTTTAATAATAAAATAATTTTGCAAGTTTCATTTATTGTTTAGAAATCTATCATATCTCCAATAAATTCAAATTAATATGGATGACATTTTAATAAGAATAAGAATTAATGAAATTAAAAGTTTGTGGTTGTCCTTGGTTGTTCCTTTCGCTAATTAAATTTGTTAATACTACAGTCACGGTATAATTTTAGCACTTAATTAATGTAAGTATTCAATTTTATACTTTTATTTGATCTGTAATATCAAGTTTCAATATTGACATAATTAATAGATATATTAGAGTTACAATGTTTATATTTAAAATACGGTAGGAGTTGTATGAAGTTTAAAATTTAACCTTTAACATCTTAAATTAACATGTTACAATTAATATTATTAAAATTACTAAAATCAAATAATATTATTACTTGTTCATAAAGAATTTAAAGAAAACGATTTAATAGGTTAATGATATTTACCAAATAATCTGCTCGAGATTTAATGATTGTATACTTAATATGTAGAAAATATTACATTATTCTATTTTGGAAAATTTAAAAAAAGGTTTGTATTTGTACTTTTTTCAAAGCCTTAATAGAAAAATATTATACCCTATTAAAACTTTTTATAATAAATAGATGTTGCATAATATGAAAGCTCGTGAGTTGCTGTTTTTAGAATCAATGAAGTGTTGATATATTTAATACTCGACATGGAGTTTATAAATATACTAGATAACTGTCTAATAACTATGCTCTTCCTCAAACGTATTGGCGCATTAGAGAAAGTTACTGGCATATTTTAAAAACTGCATTCGGTTTTTACAAACAATGTAGCGGAAACACGTTGTATAGCAGCAATATTTTATTTTCATATTAAACATTATAGGATTCTCATTGCCATTTACATTCAATAATACCTACATGACTACGACGACAAACTTGAAAATGATAAGAATGTCGTAATCGCACTTTATAATTGCAATTTTTTATTAAATTGAAAGCAAGATACCATGGAGATAAACAAAACGGGCGGGCGGCTGCTCGCAGCAGCGGTTACAATGCGCTCGCGCAAAGAGCTGAAAGCGAGATTCTAAAAAAAGGTCTCACGCGGCCTTCGAGTTCGGAATGGCGTATCGAATGTTGCCTCTAGACACGTCAACGTGCCAGAGACACTGAGCGTACGTGCAAGATGTGTTCGCGCGCGCGTGTGCAGCGAGACCAAAGGCTGCCGATAAAAAGACGCTTTACGGGACGCTTTACGGGAGCAAATCATGCAAATGTATAAGTTAAGCATATACAACGTGCGATAAGGAAAAGGAAAATAAAGCCGTGATCACATTTGCGAGTCTCGGGCGCTGTCAGCTACGAGTACACTCACTAGAATAGTTGAATGATACGATTCCTTCTTTTTCCCTCCTCTCATCGACAACTCTTTCACCCCCTCTATCTATCTATTTATCAACCCTATCAATCTATCTCTGTCTCTCTTTCCCGTCCGATTGAAGACATATATATCTCAAATTTAGCAATTTAGATTCTGATTAATGCTGCTGCCTATATTAATGCATTATAGGACTATTTTATCGTATAATTATATTATAACTATCTAATACGAGAAGGATAAAATATCTATCTTATGGGTAAGAAATTATTAAATTAATGCAGTACATTGTTTATAAAAAATGAAGTAGTTAATAAATATTATTAAAAGTATTCAGGGTAAATAATGTTGTATTAGAGTTTTCAAAATTAAGAAGTTAAAAACTTCAACCATAAATAATGATTACCTCTCAAACATTTGCTTAATCCAATGTTTGCAATCCATTTCAATTAAATTGTCCATATAAATATTCCCATTTTACTTGCTTTTTACTTCAAAATAATATTATAATGTATAAACAAATAATGTATATAGTCATTATTAATTTGAATTATATCAAATGAAATTATATAATTTAAAAATTGGATTTGTAAATATCCTAATTATGACAAACATATGTATTTTGAATTAACTATCTATCTTAAAATATTTTCACGCTGAATATTAACATTTATACATAGTATTACTGTGAAATACTATTTTACTCGTTAAAAAGAAAGTCTATTTTTTTTCATTAAATTTTTGTCATCAAAATTATTAAAAAAATTTAAGTATAATATTTATATAATATAAGTATAATACATATAATTTATATAACTATATTACAGTATTTAAACATTTTAGAGTATAAATATGTTAATATATGCAAAACAAAATATTTTTAACGCAAAATTAATAATTGTTCATCGACGTATTAATTTGAAAAAAAATTAGTAAAATTGATATTGGACAGATTTATTTTCAAAATATTTATAATAGTATTTGAATGTATAATAATCTAAATAAAATAATTGATTAATTGTTAATTAAAGTCATTCATTTTAAACAAAAAATAATGCATTTCATTTAATGATAAATAAATCATACATTCTTATAACAATATTAAGTAACTGATAGAATTATTAGAAAATATATCCAAAATATTTTTCCAAATCGCTAATATTAACATATTTAATTTTTGGAAAATTTAATTATTGTACAATCTGTCATCAATCACGGTAATATCATACTCATTAATAAAATAATCTGACGTTTTAACGTAGCTGTGCTAAATGTACAATATCATGTATCATAAAATCCTGTTTTTGTATTTTATTAATAATTTACTGGAAAAATTTTCAAGAAATATAAAATAAATATATTATATAAAGTATTAATATAAAACTGATGCATTAACATTAACACTAACGAAATTTCATAAATTATTATGTATCAATTATTTTAGAACTTAAAAGCAATTGTCACTATTAATTAAAAAATAGTTATATTGTTGAAATAATAATTTCACTTTTTATGATTTTCGTCGATTTTTAAATGCCTATTCTCCGAATGATTACATTTATTCATTATGTTAATTTTTTTAATATCTACTGTAATTATAGTACAAATCAATAATTTATAATCTGTTGTTATGATTATAAGAAATTAAGAAAATTGATTTTTATAGCAAGTTATTTTTGTTGATATCGATATTATTTATCTGTTAGTTTAGTATTATATATTCAAATATTATTATAAATAATTACCATTGATTTATTAATAGATTCATACAATTTTTAAAATTTCATAATTACTTGTTATAATATTATAAATAGATACGTATATAAATATGTATTGTATGTCATTATTTATGTACTACAATTAGGTTATGTAAAATAATATACTTTATAAATATTATATTATATTTTATAAATACTATATAAATTTTGAATTATATCTATATAAATTTTGAAGATTCAGTTTGATTTAAGATGTACTAAAATTATTTTTAAATAATTGATTTGCCAAAATATTTAAATAGTAACTTATAATACAATAAAATAAGATTCAGATTAATTCGATGTCAAATGACTGCGAGATTATATTTAGTTTGCAGATAATTGGCCTAAAAATATCAGTATATACAAATCCATTACAAAATTTTACAATTAACAATATTTTAAATTAATTTAAAGTTAAATAATAATAATTAATTAACTTTAATTAACAAGTAATTAATAATATTTTAAATATATCTAATTCATATTATCTTATCTTCGTATTGGTTCATTATACAATAAAAATAATATGTTTCTGTAACTACCAAAAATATACATGAAAAACTTTTATTCTTCTTTTTTATACTAAATTCCATTCAGCACTTTTTAAAAAGTGTGATAAGTAAACGCACGGCGCTACAAATCTCTTACCAAAATTTTTCTGACATGTCGACAGACTACATACACATCTGCAATGTTTCCAGTCTACAGTTTACATACGCAAATGTTGATAAGAAAAAGTTCCAGCAGACGTTTTGAGTATAACTATGTCGTAAACAGAATAGAAGCGCAATTATACGTAATTATTTACCATGTGTATACATGTTATACGCGAGTAAGCGCACAGCGGTAATGCCATTGGAGTATTGAAGAAAAGTTGGAAGTACCTGCACAGCTCGTTGAGCTTTAACTACAGAAAATATTGCTAGAGATTTTGTTTTTTCCGTTCACTTCGTTTTATACTTTTTTATTAAAATAGGATTAGTTCATTCACATATGAATCATCATTCGCATAATAAGAAAAAGAGAGAGAGAGAGAGAGAGAGAGAGAGAGATGGTTTATTATAACAAGGTAAAGAGAACGAAATAAATCGTACAGAATAAAAACAGTGCTTGTACAATTTACGTCAGCATATAATATAATGATTCCAATGACAACAAATAGTTATTTTTACTCTTATACTATTTTACTGTTGTAAATGTTGTAAAAGTATACGTATATATACATGAATTAATTATCATAATTCATTTGTATATAGTAACATAAATAAATTTGAAATAAATATTCCTGTGTAAATCTGTTTACGTATTTACAAATATGTTGTAAATATATTTATATTCATTCCATTACTAAAAACTATGTTGTTCTTACTAGTATAATGACATAATTAATTTACTATTAAATACTAATTTACTTATAAGGGAAAAACATTTTAAAAAATTGATTTTCATGTTTGTAATTTTTTTATTCCACACGGTTTAAAATAACATTTAAAAAATTTACGTCTAAAAATGTGAATCTAAAATAACGATGATACATTCATTAAAATAGAGGATGCATAAATGTTGTTCTCAAAAGAAATTTTGTTAAAATAGGCCAGACTTAAACTTTATTATTAAGAATTTCTAATAACAATATTTTTAATAAAGTGTATAGAATTTCAGTAGATTTTTTTTCTAAACTTAAAAATTGATAAATTTAAAAAAAATTTTTTATTTATTTTGTAATGTCTTAAACATAAATAAAATGAATGTAATATTTAATATTTTATTAATAATAATTAATATTTTATTGAAAAATGAAATAAAATTACAATATGTAATAATGAATAATAAATATATACTAAAATATGAAAGAAGAATGCCTTATTTTTACTTACCTTACTTTTTAGGAATCATTTTAAATAAATTATTCATATTATCTTACAATTTTTACGAAAATATAGGTTCATGTATATACTTAATATATATACTTTATAAATAAATATAGTTTTAAAATATGTAGTTAATATTTTTTCAGTTTTATATTTAATAATAATAAATTAATATTGATGTATAAAATTAACGTATATTGCAATATGATGAAAGTTCTATATTAAAAATTTGAAAACATGTTTCCTTAAAAATATTTCTTGTATACTACCTTGAATAATTTGTCCTTTAATAAATAAGTTTTTATTAATTAAAGATTGATGAACTAATTACAAAATTTTGAAGATAAGATCTGCTGTATAAAAATACGTACTATAGTTATAATTTAATTACTTAGAAAATCTTTCATAACTAATTGTTTTCAAAATGTTTAAAAATTATCAACAATTTTCTTTTATAAACATTTTTTTTAATTAAACACATAATTTTCATATGAAAGCAGCAATTTTTTTTAATAAATATATATTTATAATCAAATTACTTTTTATTATTCAATATAAGTTATAAATTTGACGTACCAAATTTGGCCAAACGGATTTTATACATATAACTATATTATAAACATATTTCTTTGCAAAATTTATTTTAATAATAATACATAAAATACTTAAATGTATTTAATAAGTACCTTTATCAATTTTCAAATATTACATGAAATAAAAATCACTGATTATTACTACAAGTTGACTCGTTTAAAATGTATTTCAAGTAGTTACAATAGTAAAAAGTAGTTACAATAATAATTATTTAAGTTTTTCATAATAAATATGAATATTATTGATATATTGAATTACTAATACTAACTACTATAAGTACTAATACTAATACTACGAAATACAGTTTATTTAAATGAAATGAAAGGAATTATTCTGTTTAACGGTTAATTATACACAATTTTTATAAATTCTCAGACTAACCTTTTTTTATACATTATGGAGTAGTTTGTTACTATATACATATAACAACTATTGCATATATTTGTATATATTATATTTTCAAAGTTTCAAACGAGAATTGTATACAAAATTACGTTGCACAATCATTGCAAAGGACAAAATAAACATAGAGAAATCATTATGAAAAATGTCTTCGGATATACTTAAGTTAGTTACACGAATAAGCTTGAAATTAATAATTCGTTGTTCAATTAGCGAATGCACCACAAAAGGAAAAAAATCTGTTAAGTCATAAATTCTCAGTGATATCATGATATATTAATCCGTTTTCATATTTTTCAAATATAAATTTGAAACTAGAAAAAAATTAGAATTTGAAATACCACATAGAAGTATTAGGATTATGTTTATTTTTGAATTATTAAAATATATATCATTTAATAGAGCAATTAAAGTAAAATAAATAAAATTTTTTATATTGAACTCAAGTTTAAGACTTGTATATCAATAGCATAAATGGAAAATATTTTAACAAGTAAATGTTTTACGCTTCGTGCTATCAAATTACAATTTTTTTATGATTCTATTTAAATACTTATTTATGTATATTTCTCGCTTTGTTATTGTTATTACTCCGTGTCTATGTGTGTGCCTGTATTGTATTAATTGTAAATTTCATTCTATTCATTGTAAATCTATATTGTTCTATCCTTCTTTTCGAATAATATGTTTATGTGAAAAATTTGACTATGAAACATACTTTACGGTAGAATTTTATAATTGTTTATTAAAATGTGTAATATAATATTAAATTAAAGAAATTAAATTTTACACAATAATACTCTATTTAAATTTGCTAACGAAATATTATAAGGATATATGAGCATTATGCAATTGTAATATGTACATAACATTTAATAAAAACGTGATTTTCTTTTTTAAAACTAGAATTATGTTTGGAATAGTTTATTATATATTAGATTATTCTTCGTTTAATATTTTAAATATAAAAATATTTAACCTACAAAATACGTAAACTTATGAAAAGAAAAATCCGTTTAAATGCAAGATAACTATCGATTTTTTGTGTACAGACGTATAAATATAGCTCTTACTGTTAGATATAGAAAATTAAATTCTATTAATATAATTTATCCGTAAATGTTTACAAATGTAAGCAAAGTTTATTTAGAAAATATTCTTGGATTTGTATACAGTCTATTTAAATTTAATCAATATTCTAATATTTAATTAAGCTACTAAGAATTATTTTCTATTTTATCGATAAATAGACATGAAAAATATTTAGTATATAACATAGTGTTATAACAATAATAGTCGAGCAAATCATTAGAATAATATAGCCGATGAGTACAGTGTGTATTATGTAGTACAAAAAATGCCTAATACTATTTTGACAAATAAATGATGAGACTTATTTATTGGCTTTGCGTAATGATTTTATTGTTCTAATTTCTAGTGAACTTCCGGCCATTACTAAATTAAAAGTTTACTTACAAAGTTTCGCCATTCTCTAATATATTATGTATAAATACTATAATATTTTAGATATTTGAATATATAGTACATATTGTATATTTAATAATTTTTTGGGACTAAAATTGTTTAATATTATAAATTAATGACTAAAAGTATCTCAATGAAAATTTTGGTTTCATTACAAAATTAAAACAATTGTTTTTATTTATCTCAGAGCTGAATAAATTTTAATACAACAAAAATGACAGTTTGTTTAATTAATTATTCAAAATAATATGTAATGTCAGGGTTAAATAAAATTATTCATCATCGTCATAATTTAAATTATCTTTTGGTTTAGTGTTCAAATATAAATAATAATGATAAATTATGGCAAAGTATACTTAAAAACTATTAAATTAAATAATATTTAGAATTTTTTTTAATAATACTTTATAAATAATTTATGTACATATATTTTATAAACTATGTTATTCGATAAATATTTTATTTAATTATTATCTAAAGATATTCTTCATATATTCATAATGTATATCTATCATAATATATCTTCATAATCTAATAGTATTTTAAATACTTGGATAACTACCCTACCTAATAACATTTATAATATTCTGTAATTATTGGGACTTGATGAACATAAAACATAAACTGATGTGAAATATTACCATCTATTAATGAAACATTTATTGAAAACATTTCTGAGAGCAAACATAAAAATCGATGCAAAATTGCCAATGAAAATTTACGTTAGAGCGAATTTTATTAGATTGCTTAAATACAAACCATATACTTTTCGAGAGGTTTATCTGATTTGTAGCCATAGACGTTGATCTGTTTCTGTTATAAAGTTAACGGTAAAGTGAATGTATTTCTCGATTCATTATGTTATCGCGCTACGCTCGAAATTTCTGTCACATTTACGCGTTCCAGCGCTTGAAGAATTCCAGAAAGATCTGGTTCGACAAAGACGAGGAATCGCATTGAAGAATTTAGACTTAATTCCATTAATTTTGTCCTTTCGCAGAGTTCTTTCATTAAATATGAATATAGACTTGGAGCTGTGAGACTTGTGGCTGTGAGCGAAACAAGATGGCAGACTTTATTGTTGCATGATGGTTGAGAGAGACATACATACCTTTAAAATTACGTTATGCTTTTTTCGTGCTAAAGAGATTGATTTATCGTGTTAAATAAATAGAAATGAATTCCATAAAATATATTTGACCCTTGTAATATAATTATTCAGATATAGAAATAAAAAATTACAAATAAAATGATTTTAAATGATGCAAAGTCAGTAAAGAATCTGTAGACAAAAGTTATTTAAGGTCGGAAATAAAATTATTGTAAAAGCAATTGTGTACATATATTGTATGCAACCGATTAAACTTTAAAAAGTTTGTCTACACAACAATCAACTAATTAACAATATATAGTCAATTAAAGTTCAATAAAATATTTTAATTTTTTAAAATCTTAAAATTAGTATCAAATGATATTGTCACAATAATTTCGTTTTATGAATACTGTGAATGATAAGATTTACGTAAATATTAAACAATGTTTCAAATTATTTTGAGTTGTTCGATCGATTTATATATATTTGTTGTTGAAGAACGCAAAAGCATTTAAACCGACGTTGCATTCCCATATATGTCTAGCATTTATTCCAATACTTAATAAGCAATTAGTCTTGATAAACAAGTATTGAGCTCAATTTGAAAATCTGTCGTGAATGTCTCCTAACGTCGCAATATAGTCGATAAGGATACAGTCAAGCAAATGTATATCGTGTGATACAGCCGTCCTGGCTTTGACATTGTTTCGTGACGCGCTTAATAAGATACCCGTATTTTTTTTAGTTCTTCGAGAATTGATTTGAGTCCTTTACAAACGAAAAACTCAATAAAATATTGACACAGTTACTTAATAATGCTGGAATGTACCGTAATTGAATTGAGCGTACATATTACAGAATTTTTGCTTTTATTGAATAATTATCTATATAAAGTAAGGAATTTTTAATTAAAGAATGCGTTTCTAATAAAATCTTTATATTCATATTAACATTAAATATCTTAGGAAAAAATTTTAAGAAGTGTAAGTATGCCACACGAGAGATTATACAATTGTTTGCACTGTGGCCTACTTTTACAAGCTTGTGATGCTCTTGTCAAAATGGCGACATGCGGCAGAATTACGTAATTTTGATTTCTTTAAACGCACAAAATATTTTAACATCAATTCTGGCAGAAAAATACAGAAATTCATCGATTTAACAATTTAATAATAATTTTATTTTTTAATAATAATTTTTAATAATAATTCAATTATAATTATTAATAAATTACTACTCTTGAAATATATTTTATTTTTAATATATAATAATCGGATCTTGTATATAACTATAGTTTATTTTATTTTATAAATTTCGAGCATGAACTTTCAGCGTATATTCATCCACCGACTACAATTAAATTACTTAATTGTACATGACATTTAATTCCACTATTATACAATATAACTATAAGTAAAAGCCATATTTTACGGAAAACGGAAAAAGGAGGCAATCTCCATCTATAAAAACCTAAATTCTTAACGTTCTCGTTAATTTTCTGTTTAGCAAACAATAATTACTCCACTTTCATCATTTGCATCCAATAAAACATACATCGGCATTCGTTTTCCTAAGCCTACAATCGATCTATCACATTCAAATATAATCGCAAGCTAGTCCAGTTAGAGTAACTCGCTAAGGCCGAAACAAGTATTCAACGAGCGAAACAGAGATGACACAAGAACGATGCCTACGAGACTCGTACGGGAGCTCGAGTTTTCGGAACCTCGCAGATCGCTGATGCAATGCCTGCTGAACATGTGCGAGCCGCGAGGATACAGACAGATTACCTCAGCTCGGGCACGGTCATCATACCGAAGACCTTTGTCCCGCGTACTAGTTTACATTTACACAATGCGCGGCCACCGGGGATCCGAACGAAGAAATAGACGTGACGCCTCATCTCTTGGGCGGGCCAGGACTTGGCGCTTTTTCTCAATTTTACGCATTTCGACGACACGTCGAAGTAGTGAGCGGCGTAGCCTTCGTGCTTTCCGCTGTTGGGCTTGCTTCTTGCCCTCCTGCCCGTACAACACAGAGAGCCATTTACAGTGAGCCAGGACGTCGCTGTGGCGTAAGCTTCGACATTGTTTTCTCCGGAATTAACCACCGCCTTTTGCCTAGTTTATAGAGAGATTTCGGGCCGCACCGAACAGTAATTTTCTTACGAGATTAATTCACTAATTGAAGCGCACTTCCTATTTGGGATTGATTAATCATTAATGTGACTGTTATGTAGGACGGCCGTTTTGCTTGCTAGAAGGTTGAAACAATGAGACTTAGGTCATTGTAATTCAAGTGCCGTATACAGTTAGAATTTTATCATTTTTCGGACACGTGTGCAAGATTATACGTTTGCAGTTGATACAAAATGAGGGAACTTTTACATGTTCCCAATAATGGCGTTAATCTGAAAATTAAAAAAATAGTTATGCACACACGAAGACAAAATAATATTTTATTATATTTTATAACATACGAAATATAATTAGTTGAAAAATCTTATGTTACAACGTTTACTAAGTTCCTTGCTTATTATTTAGATAAATAGATAGGTAGATAAAGAGGAGGAGAGAGAAAGAGAAAGAGAGAAACAAATACAAGTATGTGTGAAAATATCAAGTTAGTATTGTTAAAAGAAGAATGTTTCTATGCTGTTTTTTATGTGTTTGGTTCATGAATATTCCACTAACTAAAAACTTACAATAAATAAAATTATTTTATTGGAAATTTTTTATTGGTATTTGAAAGTAAAATTTTAAAGAGAAATTAACAATTATATAATTAATAATAATTATGTTGCTATAATCTGCATGCTATAATATATTTATTAATTATTAATTATTAATAACAATAAGTAAAAGAATCAATTAAATTAGATTATTTAATGAAATCATCTTTCTTTATCAATCTTTTTTTATTTCCTAAAATACACAGCATCTAATATATTATTTCTATTTTTTTTAAAATCTCTGAAATTTAATCATATATTAAAAATAAAATATGTATATACTTATTTTAACATTCACAAAAGTTTACATTTTAAATCTTGAAATTTTTTCCTTTATTTTTTTAAACATAGCGTAACGAAAAATTAAAGTTTTGAAATATTTCACATTTGTTACTTTACGATAAATAAATATATATATATATACTTTTATTAAAAATTGGTTATGTCACAAGTAATAATTTCTAGATTTTTAAATTTCCGTTTGTCCAATAACTAAAATTGTGGAAGAAGTTAAATATTGATATTTAATAAATATTAATAATTAGTACTAGGTATGTGATATATAACCAATTAAATGTTTTAAATAAAATTTAATTTAGAAAAGTATTAATAAATATATATGACGTAATTGAAAAATTAAAAATAAGATAATATAATATATATATATATATATATATATTCAAATCTCTATAATAAAATAACATTAACTTATAGTAAATTTATGAAATATATACGTCACAATTTAAAACAATCAGATTGAAGTATTGATAAATATTTTCGTTAATAAACTTATCTTTAAAATATTTTCTATTTATATTTCTATTCTTTAAAATATTAAAATATATAAGTGTATACGTATTATATATACTAGACATACATACTATAAATAATATTTGTTTTTATATTTTAATAGAAATTCCTTTTAATTTTGATTATAATTATTATTGAAAATTAAAATAATTAATTCATTATAAGTATTGGATAATTTTTAAATAATTTATATAATTAAATTTTTTTAATATGATATAAATAGTTAATATATTTATTTAGTAGAATTTAGTAGTTTTGAATATTAAATATTAGATAATATATGATTGAGTAAAATATTTTCAACGTACATTTTAATTAATGGTATTTAAAAATAACAAAAAAGTTATGTTGAAAGAAACACAATAATAATAGCTTTTAAAATAATAATTTATAACAAAAAATTACTCAAACTCTTTCACTCTATCTCCATTTTCATTTCTTTTATTCACAATCAATCTAATATTTTCAATTACTAATGTAGTTTCTGAATTTAAATATTTCAATCATTTATATCTTAGTTTCACAAAGCAAGACATTAAATAAAAATTTTTACTATTATATTAAAAATATTATGTATATTATAATGTTATTAATTTATATAAAATATTAGAGAATATATTATTGCATTTATATTATATATATTATATAAAAATAAATTTGTTTTAGTAGAGTTAATTTACATTAATTTTATATTAATTTTATACAAATTAGATCGAAGCCGAAAAGTAAATTAGTCAAAATACAGCATATAAAGTATAAACTATTTTACATCCATTGATAGTTTAAAACTTTATATTTCCATTATAAATATATACATCACATGCGGAGCTTCATTTAAAACAAAACGTTAATTCAAGTTACGTGTACATTTATAATTTGTTTTTAATACAATACAAGAGTAGCATTACATAAAAACTCAAAAATAAAGTAGCACAAAGGAATATAAATGCAGTTCACTACGAAAAACGTGAAAAGTACTGATGATAGATTTGCATGACTTAATTTGCATTACTTCCGTATGTGATTGTGTGTACCCATATATTCCTCAGCGCTGATGCAATTAGAAATGTAATTGTTTTTTATGCATTTGTTTATGAAAAGATACATATATCGGAGCAATATCAAGGACTATTAATTATATAGTTTTATCAAAATAATATTATTGAAATATTAACAGAATTCGTAAATGTTTTAGTCATATTTCATAAAATTTTTAGTTAGAATGAAAATTATGTAATTATAATTATATTTGACGATACAATTGAAATACGAATATACTGTATATTACTCAGATACGCTCTCTTCTACAATGATATTGGAGATTACGGTTATTATCATCTCATTATGTCTGATTTAAAGTAGCAATATTTATTTTATGATTAAAAAATATAATAAAGAGTAATTAAATTCAAGTCTGTATATATATATACTTATGTAGTTTTTTAGTTTATGTAGTTATATATATACTTATGTACGATATTTATGTATTCCCTAAAATTGCTCTTTAAAATTTATTCTTTTTAATTCTAGTTATAGAAGAATATCAGAGGTGAATTTTTTTTAAATTATCAAAAAGAAATTAAATCTTATACATCAATTCATTCAATATATTATTATAAGTTTACATTATATTAGCATAAGTTTCTAATTTATAATTTATATTAACGATAGTGTAATGTTTAAATGTAAAAACTCTCAAAAATATAGTTTTTCTTAAAATATTTTTTTTGCTTTCAGTATATAATGTTATAAAATTATTTTATTTTGTTAATAATGAGAGTACGAATAAGTAATTTACTCTATACAAACATTCATTACATCCATTAAAACAGAATGCACATGGAAAATTAATTATGATAATAATTAAGAACTTAACTTATTATTTAATATCGTATACTATTTATAGCTGAAAATTGTTTACCTTCGTGATTATATTTTATTAATAAAAAATTGCCAGCGTAATTGTATACAAATTTAATCCGTTTAAAAAATTCTCGCTGAAGGTATTTACTAAAGTCGATTGTCAAAATATACATCAACAAATATACAATTTTGTTGTATGATGTAATATGTAATTTCTCTTTGTAAAGGGGGCTATGCTATAATGAACTGCTGCTGCCTGAGTTCTCGGAAATTCTCAATGAGCTCGTTACCACACACGGCCCTCGCTAAATAGAATCCTCTACATTTTTCTTAGCGATTCGGCGCTCGTCTTTGTGATACAAGGCCATCGTCAGTACAACATATGATCCCGGAAAATTGTCTTATGGAACAGGCGTCAAAGGCAATTACGTTCTTCCTCTTTCACACTTATAGCATACATCTCTCTCTCTCTCTCTCTCTCTCTCTCTCTCTCTCTCTCTCTCTCTCTCTCTCTCTGAGTCTATCTTGTTACTCCCTCTTTGCGTTATTGCACGTGCGTCAGACGTTATGTACATTGAGGGAATCCGATGTTCACTGTCGTGACGGTGTTCATAATACATAACGCATATATGCATACGTTCGCATGGTGTACAAAAGAGCACACATCCCTACAAACGTAGTCATTGCACGATAAGAATAATGGTTGAAGAACGCTACACTGGTCATGTAAACATTGAGGAAAATCCATACATCGACATGATTCTCACTTCTCGCCTTCTTTACTAAACAGTGCTTATTTTCTTACCGAGACTTCAACAAAAGAGTTCTACCTCGTAATTTTCAAAATTATGCAAAAAACTTAGACACCAAAGAAATCTGACTAATATAAAGCTACATTTTTTCGATTATATTGAAATGTGATTGGAAATTAAATATTTTTATTCTAAATAAGCGAAATTTGAATCCCATTGAGGATAATGAATATGAATTTAATTTTGTAATAGTTGTATAGATTTTTTTTCTGGTAATATACACTATAGAATTAGAAAATTATTTTTGCTCACCCTTGCAAATGAATCCTTGAAAAATTCGATTATTATATTATTTTATTATATTCGAAGAAAATTGATAAAAACACTTTAATATAATACGAAAAGAAAGTTTACTTTCAAGAAGTTATTCAAAATGTAATTATAATTTATTGTTGCTTTTTAAATTAAAACTAGAAATAATTTTAATAACGTTTTACTATAATTTTTTCAATTCGTATATTTTTACTTAATATAATTTATGGGATACCCAGTTATTAATAATGAATAATAATTATAGTAAGAGCAATAAATTGTATTTTCAATCATATTTAAGTTATAAATTTATAAAATATATAACGATATTATTATATATATGTTAAACATGGAATATCTATAAATAATCCATATTTAAAGATTATTTTAAGTATACTTGTAAATTAATTTTATAAATAAAACAAATATATTTTAATACTGTATGAAATCAATTTACGACATTAAATAACAGATTAGCCATCAATTGTTGCCTTTGCGGGCGCCATTGATCGTTGCATTTCATTTGATCCTTTCGATTTCGTCATCTTCCATTCTTACAATGTTTAATTCTTCTACATTATTGTCTATTTAAATAAGCAAAAGTCAATTGCGAGCTATTTAATCTTGACACACAATCGCAAAGGCAATAGCGACACGCACAATCAATATACATGATATGCTAGGTAACATACGATCGTTTTATGATGCAAACTTGCGTAGACGTGGAATTTGCTCACATTACCGATTTTATTTTCCTAGCATATGTTACTCGTGGAGTGCACAAGTGCTTCCGCTTTCATTTTTAGACATTGATATAAATGCATCAAACAATGCCTGACCTAATTAATATGTCTGATTCATCGATTAATATTTATAATTCTACGTATATAGTCTTGATAAATCTAACTAACGTTAAATCGTACATTAAATAAAAGAAAATTACATTTATCCTAATGCACATTTTAACGAGCTAAATATGTATATTTTCATAAATAAAATCTATATATATAAATAAACATTTGTGTAAAACAATATTGTTATTTGTAAAATAAAATTTTTCCATTACTAAAAAAATTATGAAAGCTATGTTTTACAACTTAAGAATTGTAAACTATTGTGTTATATTTATCTTGTAATTTATACTTAAATAGCAAATAAAAAATAATAAATCATAATTCCTTAATTATGATTCGTAAATATTTTTTCAGTCTTTTGTTTTTTTTTTTAAATTGAATTAATAACTTGAATAAATTTTCAATATATTATTCGTTCTTAATACATGAAAAATTGATGATTTTTTGTTACTTTCTTTATCTAACAGGATTATAGTTTAATATTCAATTTAATCAATTTTATACCATTATATATAATAAATGATATACTATTTATTCTAAAATTTTTGAACTTACAATTTAAAACGTGCCTAAAAATTCAATATCATTCTTATGATTATTACATATTACATGAACAAAGATAATTATTGAAATATTTCTTTATACATATTTATTGCAGAAAATTTTATTTGTGCAACAATTTTATTATATCTTTTAAATGAAAAGCACGTACTTCAGAGAAATTTTATAATAATTTTCTATTGAAATATTTCCATTTATATGAAAAAAATATAAAATGATTTTTATCAAATTAGTAAAAAAAAATGCATGTCAAGTGTATGATTATTTTTTCATTTTAATCTCTAACCAATTATTTTAACGAAAACTCCACAAATATAAATAATTAACAACATATGGATGAATTCATTTACGATACCGAATAAAATACCGTTTGAATTACTTTGTAAAAAGTACAAAGCGGAAAATTTGGGTTTGTCTTTATCGCAGCAGTCACTGTATACTCTGTCGTGACACAACTATTGAGTATTGCTACCGCAGCGCAAAAACTAACTATGTAAACGACGCCATCCGTGGCAATTACGTGTACTCATGCGTTCTCGAAACCTCCAATATGTTAGGAGCGATGCTTAAAGTGGTAAATACGAAACTCTTTGAGTTAAAATTACGATACCATTTCATAACTATATGTATTATTATAAAAAATTGTAAATGTCGTTCCAGAACTCAATTTTTAAATTTAACACCATACGCACTTGCGCAAAAACTGCGCATTATAAACGCAAATTTACAAATTCAATTATTCCGCACTCACGAGCTAATTGACATGTTTACGATACAAAAGCAAGAGTTTAATAACTTTATTTATTTTTTTATAATACTTAATTGTTTCTTCAAGGTTGTTATTGGTAGTTTTTATGAACGTTTACTTTATATATTTTATAAGCGTATTTTAATTCAATATATAACAAGTATTATTTTTGTTAATGCAAGTCTAAAAATTATAATTTTAGAATATTTTGAGTACTTACATATGTATATAGTATAAATAGAATTTATTTTATTTTTTTAAATTAAAACAAATTAAATATTAGACATTATTGTTCATAAACGGAACTAACGCAATTCAAAATTACTAAAATAAAAAAAATCTAATAATACATGAATTTTTATTTTTTCACCTTATTAAGAATATTTTTTTCATAATAACAATTGATTTTGTAATTTAAATTTTTATGTTAAATATATACAATTTCATAATTTAATCTTACATTCATTACACCTATTTTTTGAGGCAATTTATTAATCACAAATTGACTTACATTTTCTGCAGTAATATAATGCTTTCATTAAAGACTTTCATTATTAATCTCAAATCTTCTTCCTTTAGATTAAATGCTGGTCATAAAATTGCCATTGTATTCGGATTATTTATCATCCTTTTTTTAATAATAATCTTTATTGATTGTATTTTTTCTTTAATTTAAATTATAAAACTTTAGTTCAATAGGAATTTCACCTTAATATTATGAAATAATTAATACTTATAAAAAACTTGAGATTTAGAATAAACTAAAATATTTAGAATTTACCTTAAAATGTTTAAAATGAATCTCGAATGTCGAATACAGAAAATATAATTGAAGTTTTTTAATTTGTTCTTTACACAATTTATATTTAATAAAAAGTTGTATTTAAATTATTAATTAAAATTTCAAAAATAGCAGCTCCTCTTATCCCATAGTATGTTAAAAAATATTACCATATTTAATTATGTTCATATATAAATGCGTAAATGAAAATATAAGTTACTTAATATCGTTTTATGAACTCTTCAAAATATGTACAAAATGGTATTGGTATCGTGATTTTAATAACATAACACAAACTAGCATGTTTATAACTATAACTCTGTGATTAATAACATTAATTTTTGTTTACTAAAAAATATATGTCTTAGTTTATTAATTTGTTCATTCGTGAAAGTAAGTATGCTTATCTTCTGCTACTAATATATCATATAATGATACTGTTACCTAAATCTCTCGAAAATAAAGACGATATCTATATGACTTATGACTTCACTATTTATATATCTCTATATTAGGGCTAGGAATATACGAGATAATTAACTTCGAATCTCTATTTATATTATTCTTTGCCCATAATGTTTATCAAGAATTCTTCTTCCAAGAATTTGAATGAAGGATAATTTTACATACGCAATATTTTATTAGTAAAAATGTATAAGATTAAACTTTTTTTTATTTCCAAGATGTCTTTTTTCGCCAATATAAATTTAACATACCTTTACTTTACATAACTTTACTTATTATTACATACCTTTAGTTTCCATTCGATCTTTACCATGTTTTTTTTTATCTACAGCTTGTATTTCAATCCACACCTTGGAGGTATACAGTAATTTGTCCATAACTACATAGCGAGTAAAAGTATAATCAAATAAAAAATAAGATAATGAAAGTGTTTTATAATTAAAAAAGCCACAAAAATTTTGGTTTATTTAAAAAAACACTTTATTTGAATAGAAATTTTATGAAAAAATGAAATACATAGTAATTCAAACTGCATTATTTTATTTGTTCTATGCATCTCTTAAGTTCCTATGCGCAAACGCACATATAGGCTCTTCTAACTATAATTATAATATGCATATTATAATATAATGTAGTAAAATATAGTCGTATGGTGCATTATTTAATATTTAATATAAATTATTATAAATATAATTATTAAAAATTAATCAAATCAAATTGAGTATAAGACTAAAATAAAATTGTGTAGAGTTTGAAAATGAAAACATATTTTTTATATAAATCTGAATTCTATTTCATTTTATAATGAAGTATGAACTTAAAATTAAAAAGTTATGCCTGATGAAATACTTTTTTAAATATAAATTTTCATATTTTATATTTGTAAAATGGAGAGAATCTAACTATAAATTATTCGTTGTAAAAGTACTTAGTATAATGTTTGAAGTTGCAAAAGTTTCTGAAAACTACAAAATATATACATTATTATCCAAATGTTAATTAAAATTATAGAAATTTGATACATAAAATTATAAACTTGTCTATTAGTAATACTTATAATTAGACTGTATTAGTATGATATTATACTATATTATTCGACTATACTATTAATATATATATATATATGTATATAGTATACTATATTATTTTCTATTATTATAGATTTATAAATAAGTATTGAATATATGAATATGAGGTATTGTGGTGCTCTGATAAAAATTTTTGTATAAATTATATTTATATGCATATTGTTAGAGTAGGTTTTACCAATGAATTTCTAAATTTTTAAAAGAAATTATTTAGTCGAAAGGTCTAAAGAAATTATTTTGTAATGCACGATTAGAAATCTATGATTTTCAATGATTACAAATAGTCTAGAGAATACTATTAATTTACAGTTAAATTGTATAAAATAATTTACGACATTCGAATCCAGTTTTTATAATTTATGTATAGTGTCACTAGATATAAAATGTATAAACAAAATTAAAGAATCAGAGAACGTTAGAGAATATACTTAGAGAACGTACATTACTTGCTAAATTGCATTAAAATATAAAAGCCCCATTCGCAACATTTGTGTGAAGCTATGTTAGAAAAATTAATTTAGAAAATCTAATTCAAAATCAGAAAATTAAAAATAATAATTTTTTTTTTAAATTGTTACACTTCAATAAGATTAGGTTTCTTTAAAATAAATTTTGTCAAAATGGTAGCATATAAGAAGAAAGACAGTAACAAAGTGCAACTTTATAGATTGAACTTAATTGAATAAATAATTTTGTAACTGCGGAGTTAAAATTATATAATCTAAAAATAATTAATTTCAACTTAATTGTTTTGTTATCTAAAAAACTATATTTAAATAGTAAAATTATCTATACGGATGAAGAGACTAAAAATTACTTTTCCGTTAAATAATTAACTGATATTTTGTTTCATTCTACTTTGTATAGTCACTAATTCAATGTAACGAATACATTTGTAATAAAAATCATTAGTATATACATATAGACATACTAAGGTAAATATACATTTAATGGAGTAGAATTGAATATGGTATAAAAAATTATGGTACACCTTGTGTAATGATGTATAATTATAGATTTTGCGGAAACGGTGAATGAATAATAGATTAAAAGTACATTATATATGCTGTTATTTATTTAAATGTTTTGTATATCTTAATTCACCAACTCTTAAGGTTTAACATGTTATAACATTGAATAAACATAATGCAAATGCTTTTACAATATTTTAATTATTACCTTTCTTTTTAATCGTTTATATATTTATATTATATTTCATTTATATTTTAGATAGATATATTTTAAACATAATAAGAGTCCTTAAATATAAATTTTTTTAATATATTTTTTATATAAGTAATAAATAATTATTTTAAAATATTAAATTTAGATTCAGTAATTTTTCCAATGGAAGGCCATATAATATGAATTAAATTAACAAAGCTCAAATAATTACTAAGTGAATGATTGATTATAAGTATATATTTGTGTAGCGCATAGATCAGTAATGTTTATTATATTTATTCAAATATTAAAACGTATCTAAATACAATAACCTTTGCTCCTCAATTTTACTACATTTACTCTTACGTAATCAATTTGATATTCATCCTTTTTTTACTATTAAATATTTTTTTCATTCATAAACGAACAAAATAAAGGATAAATTTTAGAAAGATTTTTAACATTTATTTAAAAAAAACAATCAAATCCATTCTAGTATCTTTAAAATTATATAATATACTAATTAAAGATAAAAAAAATTCAGTTACGCTTAAATTAATACTGCATTATATGAAACACAGTTTATAATTTTTATTATTATGTTTATAGTTTATTATTTTTATTTATAATTTATTTTTCCAAATTTAATGACTCAATCTTAATTTTTTAAAAATTATTTATAATTTGAATCAGAACATTAATTACCATATATAATATTTATTTATTGTATTATTTATTTATGATGTTGAAACGGTGATTTTTAGTATTAAATTAATTTTTCACATTATATTTAAATTTAAAATGTTGAAAAGCTCATCATTTAAAAAAATATAATTGTTGAAAATATTATAAATCTTTATCATTTTGTGTATATTATTGTTTGGTGTGAGGGAAAAGCAGATAGTGGAAGGGTTGAGATAGCAGGGTTAAAAAATAGAAAGCGAAATAGGCTTGATAATGCCAATCCAATCGTCTTTATTGAAATAATAATGGTGACGTAATGTAATTTCGCCCTTGCTCGCGATTAAAGCTGTCCCGTGGTTTCGCCGTTGCTCGCGAAACCGATTTAGCGGCGATGGTCTAGTAAGTATTGTGAATTACGCGTAGACGTGGCCGCGTGGTCTTATTTGGGTTTTTTGGCCACTGGGCTCCGTGTCACATGCATTCGCGCGTCGATGAGCCGTCGCGTGATTATTAAGTTTATAGGAAATGCTTTCTGAGAAACGCGGTGCTGGGCTCAATCATACATGTGGCACGCGAATACGTGAAACCGTGTTGCTACTTGCCTCTTTTGGGTGGTTCATTTCTGCGCTCCACCTGGGAGCTCCGTCCAGTGTGGGAAGGAGTCAATCGCGGGCTAAGTAGAGCTCACCGTCTGGGCGAAG
>JAPYYT010001530.1:0-32108 GCA_030522565.1 Ceratosolen corneri | reverse complement strand
GTCCGTCTCGCACTATCGTCCGGCATGTCTGGTTGGTGGCACGGGGTGCGGGGGGTCACGGTGGCTCGAAACAGGTTCTACGAAATACATTTTAATATTTTATGGTAATGGGGAGGTTGGGTAGGGGGAGGTGGGGAGGGGAAGTCAGCGGGGATGTACGCCTATGTGCGCCGGGGCGATGTGGGCGTCTCGAGGGGTTAGCGGGGAGAGGACGAATAGGCGTGTAATCGTAGCGGCGAGGAGGGCAATCTCGGGGTTTCGATGATTTTCAGCGCCTCGGGCGTGTCGTGCACGTAGCCGTGGCCGCCATTGTCATGTTAATGCACCCGCGTCCTCATCTAGTGGCGCATCTGAGGGCTCGGGGGATCTGAGGGGGGAATGTCGCTCGGAGGCTCGGTGCCCTCCTCGGGCCCCGTGCGCCCCACGCTCGATGTCCTCCGCCTCGGCACTCGTGCCCGGGCTTTGTCGGCGTTCGATTTCTTTCTCCTTTTTCCATTTTCGGTCGGCGGACGCGTGCTGTGCCGCAGCTTAACTGGACTTGGCCGCTCGACTTATCTCGATTGGCGCCAAAAAGTAAATGGGCGCCGTCGCGTTCCGAATAGCGCGCCTGTGACTTCGCGGAGTGCCGCGCATTCGAGATGGCCCTCGGATCGAATTATTATTAGTGCGTTGAATTATCGATGGTCAGTCAGAGAGGTCCAGCCAGAGATGATGGCGTCTTGCTGTAATAAATTCGTGCACGCAATTTTCGAGCGAGGCACCACGTCGATGCATTTATACATCTATATACGTATATATATGTATGCCATATATATGTATGTACTTGTATATGTGTATGCATGTATATGGGTATTCCGTCGAGTGCTATTATGTACGCGCGAATGATATTTGCCTGCGATCGGCCTCCCGACTTTCCCTCAATTCGTACTAGAATGTCAAGGAGGGGGGGGGGGAACAAGTGAAACGGGCGAGAGGCGTATGAGAAGAAGTTGCTTACGAGCGGGGAAGGAAAAAAGGCGACAAAAAGCTAAAAGTCAGTAGCCGGAGTTCTCGAGCGTGTAATATTTCCGCGGCGAGGAGTCGAGAGGCGAGGAGTGTGAGAGTCTCGGGCGAGGTGAGCCGCGGCGGAGCGGGAGGGCCGGAAGGGAGGGAGGCTCTTATGTTAATGCGGCCGAATCGGAGATTCAGGAATCCGAGTTGGCGATTGCTCGCACTTGTGCAGCTTTCGTTGGCGAGAGAAGGACGTAGGCCGAGTGCCTCGTAAATTTCGGCTTTTATCAAAATATGAGGAAAGCAGTGAGTCCTCCTCGCCGCTGCCTAGAGGCCTCCTCGCTTGCAAACTCCGAGTATACTTGCGGGGCGATAATAAATGCGAGATATAATGGATTATAGAATACAGACTGCAGTTATTTTTGGAATTCTGACGTTGCGCGAGGATTATTTTTATTTAAGCATTCCGATGCTCCGAGTCATTGGACGTGGAGCGATGAGGATTTGTGAGGCGTTGGCTAATTGAACGGAGATGAGAAAAATCTGAAGGGAGTAAGAGTAAAGGACGTGGCTTCGTAGCATGTCATTCCCTTTAAATCTTCCTATACTTAACCGGTCCTATAATTACACTCAATATCTACAGTGTCGGGCTTTAACAACAACAACAATGATTATTATGATAATGAACATGATGATACGAAGGTGGTGAGAAAAAGTATAAAAGAAAAAACAAAGTTTCTTGCGCTGCTTCTCAGGTTCAGACCGCGGAATAGATGTTTACGCCATTCCTAAATTAATTTCGAGTCTCAATTTACTTGCGGTATTCCTCACCAACATTATGAGAAAAACAAGCGCATTTATCTCTGGCCACGCATATAAAACCGTGAAACGCCGTCCGCACGGCGACACTGCGTAACCAAGAGCGATACGGCGAACCCCGCAGGCTCGTCAATAAAATTACGAATAAAAAGCATTGGCGACAAAGACAGCGCTTACGGAGCAGTCAGCGTAATACATCGAGACTTGGCTCGCGTTGCATACGCGCAGAAGCCGCAGAAGTGCTCGGGTCCAGTTGGCGGACAAAGCCGCTCGTCGGTCCTCGCGACACCATTGCCAAGCGATCTTAACGCAAATTTACGGCCCCACCGGAATGCCAAGCCGCCCCGTAACGAGAAATCGCGCGAACACGCCCACAAATACTTATTAATATGGAAAGGACGCGAATGCGTGGCACGAATTGCCGGATAATCAGCTTTTGCAAGGCGAGGGACACCGACGAGAATCGATCGCGGGCCCTCCGCACTCACCTCACTCCTTCCATCTCCTGCTAAAACGCGACAAGCAGCAGCAGCAGCAGCCCACCTGGGCTTATCAACTCGCTTAAATTACTCGTGGGCCTCCCCCCCCCCTCCCCAAGCCCGGCCACGACCTTTGCCATAAACCAGCTGTCGACTTTGGCTTTGCGCCCCCGACCCCGATCGAACGAACAAGGATCCGGGCACCGCCTCCACACATCCACGACTCTATAAACGTGGGGCTCGCTCGTAATTGCGGGCGTGCGAAATCCCGAGAGGCTTTCCCGACCTCGATAGGCGCCCGAATCGGGAGCACGTCGCGAGAAAGGGGAGGCGATGGGGGGAGGGATGGGAAGCGCGTCGGGAAAAGCGTCGGTCGTCCGCTTGGACAGGCGGGATCGCTATTGAAAGCCGGGAAGAGCGGGGCTCGGTCGGCCAAGCTCGGTTGCACGACGGCTCTTTCCAGCCTTCATCTCGATGGAATAAATCGAGTGCCGCCGCCGCCCCTCCCACCCCGCGAGCCGACCCGCGCGAGTTTCGCCCGCTTGGTCTTGCTGGGACCGCATATTTTCCTTAAGCGGGTGGGGCGTGGGCGGGGGGAGGCGGGCGAGACCTCGGAATACACGAATGTCGAAGGCGCGGGGGGAAGCCGAGGGAAACCATCGCTTTTCATGCGGTAAATAAGATTGAATTGAAAAAGTGAAGGCGATAAAGTTTAAATCGAGCGGCCTTAGGACGAGACACTCGGCCGAAACTTCATAGTTGCAAGCGCGTTCACCTCGCCTAGCATTCTATTTAGAAAGTCCGCGTGCATACGATTCGAGATATCGGCGGCGTCGCCATCGCCTACATACATTTCCAGGGCGGCGCTGCACGAAATAATGTCACGGGGCAAAAAGGCGCAAGAGCGAAACGAAAGTAAAGCGGGCACGACGAAGCCTTTATCGCGATACACTCGTGGAAGCTCGCGGGCCCCTTTCCACTCGGACCCATTTGGATTTTTTGCCCTCGGACATCTACATGCGGACAACGTGGGGAGAGAGAGAGAGAGAGAGGGAAGGGACGAAACGGAGAAGCTAATAAGGAGGGCTTGTGCTGTCGAGGGCGACACTGTCTGACGGAAACAACCGTTATTGAAGGCCTAAATGTACGTTTCTTCCTCATATCTCTCAAAACTTGGTGTAAAAAGCGAAAAACAAAAAACCAAACGAAAGAAATTTGTCTCCTCGAGCTAATGACATTTCCGGGAAAATAGCCACCAATAGATAATCGGATAAACGTAGCATCCATCCTTTGATATTTCATAGGTTTCGATAGCTGCGCGAAAATTATAAAGGAAAGTCCATGACCGACAATCATTGTCAATTAAATATGGCTCGCCTCTCCAATTTCACACGCCACGCCAAACGGCATATGAAATTCTTATTATAAATTGAAGCAATATAAGCTAATAACTCGGCATTCATCGATACATTAAAAGCTCGGCTCCAACCTATTTACAAAGCATAATAAATAATTACCAAGACGTGGAAACTTTGGCCCAGATTTACATCCTCCGTGATCCTCCAATTATTCGAATTTTTATTTGGCAGTCGATATAACGTACTCGAATAATCCTGACTTTGGCGACTCGGTCGGCACGGAAAACTTGCACATTCTTATCGACAAGCAACTGGATCTCATGCTCCTCTCGTGCTCCTCTCGTGCTCCTCTTGTGTTCCCGACCGATTTCCGAGACGAGAACCGCCGCGCAACCTGCCTTCAAGCGCCAAAACCCTCTTAGCCGAGGATCCCATCAGATTCCTACAATGAGCCGATAATCGCTCCCTGCTAGTGCCAAGGGCCGAGGATTTTCCCGTGAGAGCAGTGCGTCGTTGTTGCGCAACAACCGTTTTAAGCAAGGAGGTTTAACTCTTTTATCGAGCTGCCAATAAATATAACAAAGTGCCGAGATTGCCTTAAGCCGCGAAGGCCCAACTAACCATCGAACACGACAAAATTCGTTGGAAGCTTGGAGATTGGAAGCCTCGGCCATTCCGGTGCCCGAAATCGTTAAATCGCCAGGACGCTGCCAATGTCCAAATACAGTCTAATGTCTGAAACCGGACGTCAACTGACGCCGAGGCCACTGCCTAGAGAGCCTAAATAACCGCGCAACTGGTTTTTCAAGGACTGGATGAAGCAGCGGTGGGACTTGGAAATTAGCAGACGCACTTAGCGACTCCCGTCGGAGAACTAGGCGTTAAATTTTCTCCAACTCCACGTCTCCAAACCCGCCGCCACGACCCCCAGCCCCTCGCGAGCCGAGGCACACCTGTGGGCCCCGGGAGGCCGATTGGCGGCGCGCGTCCTCACCTCCTTCCCCCCCCCCGGAGAGCCTCTATTAAGGAGTGGTTTGACAAAGCGCGAGCGAGAGTGGCAAGCTCGATAAGTTAATGGGGAGGAGTGAGGGGCTGAAGGAAGTGCAACCGCCGTCGTCGCTGACTTTTGGCGTGTCTTACAAGATTTCGGACGGGGCGAGGAGGAAGAAGATGAGAGGCCAACGTCGCGCTCACCCGGAGTATGGGGAGAGGAGAGGAGACGAGGGCCGACTTTTTCGACTCGCTCTCTCTTTCATTTTTTTTTCCTCTTCCTTAGCCTTCCTTGTGCTCGAAATGGAGATGGAGGGCTAATGATTTACTTGGCCTTTTGTCGCTCGATCGGTACGAGACCCTTTCCCTCTTCCTTTTTTATCAATTTTATTCGAAAGAGAAGGACGTATTATATTCTGCGACTGTGATCTGCTTGAAAAAGGGCCTTTTATAGGATTCTCAGAGTCCATTGGATCATTGTGCTTTGGTGTGTTGCAATGCCAAACTTTTGGCTCGAATTCGGAGGCGAGGCGACGCGCGAATGTGAGGTCCTTTTTGCGAGTACTTCCCCCGAAAAGAACTCCTCAGGTGCAAGAAACGAGAGTATTTAACAGCATCATCTCCCTCTCGCAACTCTCAGTTAACCTTTTTTAATCAACGCTCCACTTAAACTGTAAATCGGCATTCCATTCTCTCGTCTATCCGATACACAAAAATTGCTCGCCACTCGTATAAGGGACATTGGAAATTGTAATGTTTTTTTTTTTTTTAAATACAAGTGCAGCCATACTTAACGAGCAGCCTCGCAGCATTAATGGAACTCGACAATTAGCAGTATCAATCTCGCTGAGGAGGAGGTGGAGAAAAAAAACGACTTCTCGGTAAATTCGGGATTTCGCGCCATATACAGTAATATAACACACACACACAGAAGGACTTCAGGGCGTATGATTATACCAACCATCCCATTGTTCCTTTTGTTTTTATCACCGAGTCGAAGAGGTTCTTTGTATCCTTAAGCGTTAAATAATGAGTTCTCGAAAGAGGCGCAAAACCAAATGTCTCCCAGGGCATTTTCTCGCTTCTCGCTCAATACGCATTAAAAAGCCGGGGGCGATGACGTAACGCGCGATTTTCCGCCTCGTGGACGAAAAAAAGAGGCAGTGTAACGAGGCCGAATCGGCCGCTCTCTTTCATTTCCATCACGACGGGATAGGAAATAATAAACATTGGCCGCGTGTTTCCCGAGGCAACCAGGGGAAGATTGCGATGTGCGCGTGCGCCGTGGATGGGTGGGCCGATCGGCCTGTATTTATTTATAATAAATGTCTGGTGTGAAAAATCGAGCAAGTTGATGATTCTCTGGGGTTAAAAGAGAAGAGTGTGGCGACGAGGAGAGTGATAATTGACAATTGTTCAATTCATTTGAATTATCCGCCGTATTTATTGCCAGATAGTCGGATAACGTGGCCGCGCGCGCCTCTAATAATCAACCACGTTAGTCGTGAATTATATAATTTAGCAGTTGAGAAAATTGGTTTTACTCGGCACACGCATAAAGTGACAATGGCAATTAAAGGATATAGAAGGACATTTACAATAGGGAATAATAATCAATAGATGCCATCTAGTTGGATTTGACGTGAATTTGTTATCGCTTCTTGTAATTTTGTTCGTTTATTGGGCTCGTTGGTAGGCGCACCGCTCCAATTATAATAAGCTGGACAATTGGTCGGCGAAGCCCATAAATGTGATTTCCGGCTAACTAATCAATGAGGCATTGATAAATGGGCCGAGCAGCCCTTTTAGCCAAATTATAAAAACGAATGATGTTGATCCGGCCGCGTCACCTGGAATGAGCAATGAGTCCAGTAAAAAATGGGATACGTGTGCAGTAGGGGCCATCCTTGCATTTGGAGCCTGTAATTATCCTTGCGGGTGGACGAGGGCCGCGGCGCGGCGGTGGTCGTGGAGGGCGGTTTGGGGAAGTGCTGGTCGGGGGTAGGGGGTGGAGGGGCTCTTAATGGCACGGGGATATCATCGGTCGTCCGAGTTCGTAGAGCTCGTTAATGGCGTCGAGAGATGACTCGAATTCGCTTTGCCACTCGGTCCGTCGTAATATTCACTTGGCCGCTTGCGTGCCCGTCATTACAAAAATAATACAACGTGTAATCGGCTTTTTACGCTGCTCGCTTGTCTCTCTCTCTCTCTCGGTCCACTACTCCTCCCTTTATTTCTCCACCTTTTTTGCCCTTTTTGGTCCCTTAATCTTGGTTTTTGTTTATTCGCCCGAGGGAAATTAGCTGGACGAGGGTTTCTCCTTAATGAATGTCCGCGCGTTTTCACGCTGCCGGTAAGAAATGGGCCGAGACGGTCAATCATATTGACGCAAGAGGGATAAATGTTAGAAACGTTGAGCGTGTTGTTTTCCCGGCTTCTTTATTCTCGCCTCGCTGTTAGAGTGAGTTAGAGTGATGTGTTTTGGGTAGGCGCGTGCAAGCTCATCTTGCAAACTTGACTCGCCCCGGTTCATAGTATTGCTGAGTGCGTAATCAGTTGGTGGCCGTCCGAACGGGTATTGAGTTGCTCCTTTAGGATGTTCAACTACAATGTTCGACTTTAGCCTTTTATTCGTAAAGGACAGCGACGGTTAATATCATGTTATTGAAGCCATCTGCGGCATTAAAGTTCTGCTTTAATGAGTCGGCAGATGGGGAAGCGCATGTATTAGGGAACTTTAAGTTATGGCTTAATTGCACGTGGATTTTATTCTCGCGCGCGTGCGTTTACCAGGCGGTGGTAAGTGCGTCCGAAGGAAACTGAAAAGGAGAAGGACGGCAAGACGGGCACTTCTGACTCGGCACTTTAACGGATTACAAAGAAAAGCCCTCTGTATACGAATAATCATTGTAACGAGACACCAATGTAAACGGGAGATCGTAAATTTTGATTTCCCGAAAGCGGCGCGATGCGATTTCCGACAACTCGAAGGACTCAGGCCTTTAAAAACTATATTAACCTCGCCTCCCATATACATACGTATCTTCTGCACACACACACGCACACACACACACAGAGGGAGAGAGAGAGAGTTTATTTTATGAGTACTTCGATTCGAGAATTTAACTGGGTCTACACCGTCGTCACTGTAACACGCCTACACAAGGGTTATGACTATTCCGAGACGTTTTTTCTTCTTCTTCTTCTTCTTCACTCTTTCGTTTGCGCCCTCACTTCTAGATTTTACAAGCGACTTTAAACGTCGCACAATTTGTCGAACGAAGCGAGAAGATTGTGGAAGAGCGTGAAACGAGCAGCCTGCCCTATAAATTTCACGCGCTTATATGAATTTTAGGAAGTGGCTCGCGGGAAGAGTGGGAGTTTGTCGGCCGGGATAGGATTGCGGGGGGAGAGAGAGAGAGAGAGAGAGAGAGTAAACAAAAGTTTTGTTTTGGCGAGGAGCGTGGAGGATGTAAATCTTCTTGTAAGTGATGATTCTAAAGGTTGTCGTTTATTTATGAGAATGTGGAAATATTAAATTAATGCCAGTGAGATAACACGTAGTAATCAAGAAGCTATTTAATGTTCATTTGCCAACCCTAACATCATTAATGACCATAGAGTTATGTAACAATGGCCGCCATTAGACTTGGTTATCCTTTGTCGTTATCTGTGATATTGCGAGTTGCGTGTTGCCGAAAGCTGAATTTCTATTTCAGCGCAATGTAATTGAGAATGCTCGGATTATTAAGCCTAATCAAGTCCAGGGCGCGCCATTCCATTTATTCGTCGCCAGCTTTAATTGAGTCGCAGCTGCATTTCTCGTGTAATGAACTATAAAACGGCATATGTTCTATTGATTATTTTCTCAAAAATTTAAGAGTCACGGCGGAGAGGATCAGCGGAACGGAAGCTCCCGGTCATCGAAGGACGCTCGCCAGCTTCCCTCACCCCATCCCCCTCCCCCTCCACATCTTGCTCGTACTCTCGTGTCTCGTCTCCTCTCATTCATCGGAGAAATTAGTCAAGCCGAAGCCGAGCCAACAGCCGAATGACACTCGGCGACTTGAACGGCTGACGTCCATTCCTTGAACAGATTTGTTTTCTCTTCGTTTTCTTCTCGAAACTGCAGGACTTTGAAAGTCCTGAAGGTGTATGGGGCGACAGAGAGGTTGAGTCGGGGCCGATAATTTTTATGTCCTTTGGGTGTCGTGTCATTTTCACATACGATAATTATCATTCTCGAAAATTAACTTCATTCATACTGGGCTCAGCTCCGCCTTAATTTCTTTTTTTTTTCAATTTTTTGTACAATAGGGGTAGCGCAACACATGTCTGTGGGATGGCGAGATGGCGTGACTTGGTTGTACTTTTTGCGAAAGATCTGCCTCGTTC
Organism: Ceratosolen corneri; assembly: GCA_030522565.1. Classification (NCBI taxonomy): domain Eukaryota; kingdom Metazoa; phylum Arthropoda; class Insecta; order Hymenoptera; family Agaonidae; genus Ceratosolen; species Ceratosolen corneri. Next base: position 23,077 of record JAPYYT010001530.1, on the reverse strand, counting down.
GTTCTTTGTCGAGACGGCTTAATATGGACAGGCGCGTTTGTGCTTTTCGCGTCTGTCTCGTTTCGTTTTGTTGATACATTGTTACGGACGCGTCGATTCCACGTTTTCGTTCGATAAACCAACAAAACCAAATAAAAAAAGGGCAGAAAAAGGGAGATGAAAAAATGAATAAATGCACGTTTGTTGGAGAGAGAGAAAAAAATTTAACTCCATCCGGTCCATCCATGATGGTTTATCGGATATTACAAAGTCATTTTTTCAAAAACCTTCTTAATTTATCCAAAGTCATTGCCTTTTGCAACAAGATGCACGACGTTTCTCTAGGGCTTGCATTCAGATTTCTTTTATAGGCTCCTTCCACAATATATCATTCCAAGTACAAGTCATAAGTCAAAAGGCATTTGTTATTAATTCGCTAAATTGTTAAGGATACATCGTGATACGTGAGATTTTAGTTTATATTATTAATAGGGTGAGAGGGGTACATTAACTTTCGATGCTCTGCATTTCCATTATAAGTGCAGCGGGGCATATACATAATTCAAGCTACGCGAGTCAAAGTACTGTTAATAATTATTATGCTCTGGCATTGTGGGCTGAAATTGTATTCATTAGTTGAAATGGAAAAAAAGTGACGCAATTATTAATGCGGATAGATTTGAATTTTTTCGTTTTGCGTAATTTTAATTGCATTGCGATAGTTATTGAAGAGGTAAAAAATTATTTTATGCCTGTAACAGTTTATTAATAGACCGCTCGTAGCGTTTTACGATAATAGATACATAGAAGCACGGCGAATAACTGAAATTGCGAAACAGTTTTACGCAAATTGACTCGGTTATTAAATATATTGACGAGAATGAATAATTACATTAGTCTTTGCAATTTGAGTATTGTGGTATCAAGGAAGCCTTGTATTATTATTCTAGCGATCACCTAACACTCAAATACGACCGAGTCATTGTAATTGTTAAGTCTGGTCAGAAAGATTGGGTGGAGAATTGCAGATGCGCCAACATTGCAACGAATTTCTTAATTTCTTAAATACCATTCGCCGGCATAAAATTCATACGATATAAACTTTGGAATCTCTCGGTGCAATACGCTTGTGTCCCATTCCTGTCCTCATTTATTGTCAGATGAGGAACAAGTATTGCTTAATTCGTGGACTGTATAATAATTTATTTAGCGAATTCTTTAAATAATCCCTTGTTAAATATCGACACTGCAGCGTCGTTATATTTTTGTAACTTGTTGGCTCGACATTATTTCATTAAGGCTCGACTGTAATGTAAATGCCGAGCAAACTTCCACTGCCTCGATGCGAATGTTACTTGAAAGCTTCTTACGACGAGTCTCAACGACCGCATTTCTCTCGGCCAAGTATTTGCGTCGATAAAATTTCGATAGAGCTCGAGGAGAATTGATGGGCCAGCAATGGCGAGCGAACATTGGAATGCATAAAGTATATTAGCGATGAATCGCGACTCTTCCCAACCAACTAATCGACTCAATTAACTTATCTTTGAATCCACATTCAAGTTTAACGTCACGCCGGCTTTTCTCCCCTCCGACTGCCCAGTCACATCTCGTTGCCTCGCGCACTTTTCCGCCAAGTCGCTCTTTTCACCTCATTTTACCTTCGATCAATATTTGTCTCGCGTCAACTGCTCAATCGGACGGTGCATTGCTCTCCTCTGCCTTTCTCCTGCTTCTCTCGATTATTGAAAATCTTTATCCGCCATTCCCATGATCATTCGTCCAACGAGTGGCTTTCATCGACGCAAGTATTGTCTGTTGTGGGGTAATGAGGATTGAGCGGCATACCGGAGCGCCGAGTCCCATTTCGCCTTTTCCCGGCCACGAAAAATCTCCGACGATTCTCCTCTCGCCCGTCATAATGAATTTCTCTTTTATAATTGACGGACAGAGAGACGCGAGGCCGACATGGAAAATTCCATCGCCAACTATATCGCCAAGGCGTTCTCTCCAACAATTAGCCGACGATTTACAATGACGTCCAGCCAATGTAAAGCCACACAAAATAGTCCCTTGATAATCATACGTTTAACGAGCTGATTAGGATGTGCGGTGGTACGCCGCCACACCCCCAACACCTTTTCTCTTGGCGCTCTACCCAACCTCTCTCTCTCCGACTCGCTCAATCGTCGTGGCATTTGCTTGGCCGCGCTCGAGTCTGTCGAGGACTCTAGTGTGCGCGTATCAGATAGCGGTACAGCCAACCACTGAATCCAGTCCAACTCGTCGGCGCCGGCCAATATAGTTATAGGGGATAGTAGTTGAGAGGAGCAGTGGCGTCGCGATGGGCGGCGGCGGCGGCGGAGGTTCGTCGGGGAGGCCGAAGGTCGTATACAGACGGCCGTTCCTTAGTTTTCGCACTTGGTTGGAGTTGTATTAAATGGCCAAGTCGCTGCTTCGGTACTAAGCAGTTGGACTTGTTTCAATTGGCCGCTCTTTATTTTCCCGTCCCTGCCTTCTTTTTCCCCTTTTGGTCGTTGCTTGTGCTTGTCCTTTGCAGCTCCTTTGCATCGATCTGATTACGTGACTGACTATCCGAGACTATCCGAGGGTACCTAGACGTGCTAATTAAGTTAGCTGTCTCAAAATGCGATTAGCGACGCGAGTCGGATATAGAGGATGTCTCTCGAGGAAGAGAAAAAAAGGAGCGGACCGAGAGCCGTTAGAGTCTCTTCCTCGAGTCGCGCTTAACCGTAATTTCATTTTCATTATTGGTGTCCTCTCCTTTCTCGGCCGCTATTTCGTGGCCGAAACCTTACTCTCCCTCCCATTTCTTAAGCCGCCCATTTAACGTCCAATCCGATAGCCGATGCGCTTAAATTATTGTAATCTCGGGGGAAATACGGGCTCGCCCTTGAGCGCGATGACTCCCTGAGATCGAAAAAGGCCGAATGTGAAGCAATACGGGGATGTTTATTTATCGTGGGCCTGAAGGACAAATTCACTTCCCTTTCTCGAACTTGTCCAATTATTAGCGCCGAGGAGCATTGCCAAGTGACCATTTGCTCGCGTCGTTTTAAGCGCAACTTTTGCTAAAAGCCCCGCGATATCTACGAATGAAATCGATTGCCTATGGACTCGGCTTCGTGAATTGTCCGCCTCGCTTGAGGTTGCGCACGTTATTTCAAAGGGCCATCAATATTCCGACTTTCAAAAGTAATTCTTTCGCATACCTCGTACTTTCTCCCCGGCTTTCCATTTAAATTGCAAATCATATTACCAAGAAATCGACGCTTGCGCATTCAATTACGGCATCCCACCGACAATGCAAGGTTAATCGCGAATTCGGCATGTAAAATCACAACGGCAATATTAGTCGATCATATCGATCAAATGCGAGGTCACCGAGGCAAAATCAATAATTGCACTTGTGCCGAGTGCCTGATAAAATGCATAATTAACGTCCGCGTAAATGTCATCGGCAATGCCATTACGCAGCCCCACCGCGGCCCCAATCAAATAACGAAAATACCGAACTTTCGCAAGTTTCCGCCGCGGCCCAGCGGAATTCGCTTGCGAAATCGGCTCCTATGCAAACGCGCCTCAGCCCCGTCCTTTTATAATCGCGCGATTCCGCAACCGCGGCCGATCCTTTCGCCGATTATTCGCGCATGCGTGGCGAGCCCGGCCACGCTCACCCGATCGCACGGCAGTTTTCGATGCTGCGCGGGCACGGCGGCGCCCCACTCGCGGCTCTCCCCCCCCCCTTCTTCATATCTAGAGGGCGCGGCCGATAATTGTCGGAGCCTGGAGATACCGAAATACGCTGTTATTAATGCTGTAATCCGGCGATCGGCCGCCGTATTGACCTATTAATGGATTTTCCCGCGCGAATTCGCCTCACTCGCGTGTTCGACTCGGGCTTCTCCCCCTCCCCTCGCTCCTCCATCAATTCATTGCACGTCCCTTGCTTTTTGCAGCAAAGTTCAATACCGTCCACGGCATTATACAGCCCGACGATTTATTCCTATTTAACGCGTTTATTTCAAGGAACCAAGGTCAGACGTTTGAGTTACTGTTTTTTCTTCTGCCGTGATTCTCGAGAAAGGCCAAATTCACTTGACTTGACTCATTATTGTTGGAAGTTGGGCTCGGGTTGGGCAGTTTGGGAGTGTCTTAACTCGATGGGCTCTATCAGCATAAGTTTTCGAGCTGTCCTTTTCTATTATCAATGTTCTCTCCCCTTCGATCCTCCTAATGGCCGCGTATTCCTTTTCATAAGAATATCCGGACTGATGCTTTTAAAGCGCAAATTAGCTCATTTTGTTTGAATTTGCGAGCGAAATGGCGAATTGTCAGCAATCGCTTCTTCGCATATTATCGAATAATATACAAACTTCGGCTTCAATTATAAACTGCACGTATAAATTAGATAAAATACTGGGCGATAAAATTTATAGTCGAGGATGGAGGATGAATGCATAAGAACTACGCAACGTTACAAGTTTCCATGCTTACGGATATTGTAATGGCGTAATCGTTTTGTCTCTTTCTTTCCTTCTTTTATTTCTATGATGCTTCCGAGAAATTACTCGCATTGCACTCGACTCTCGTATAGCGTAAATTCAAATTTTAACGAGACAACGGGAGGAAAACGATATTTCTTGAAATAGGGGAAGAGGAAATAGGGGAGGGGATTAAAGGGTTGGTTGTCTTTCTGGATAGTAATGTAGCTTTATGTATCGCTTGACTATTGGGATTGCGTTATGTAAATTCATAATTATCACTTATTGACCAATGAGCTAAGCAGTCATTGCCAGTAAAAGGAATTTTCCATGATAAAGTTCGAACGAAGTCAGCTTGTGGACATGCATGTGGCATATAGACGACAAAAAGTTTGAAAATGAGATCACAAACGTCTGTATTTTACAATGCTTCGGACATTTATTGACAGAATCTTTCCATACTCGTTCTATGAAGGATATACGGTGTTGCTGAGAATGAATGTCAGAAAGCATGAAGTTTCGAATAAACAGCTCTTTTCATCATATCGATCTTACCTTTCACTGGGACTCGCACCACATCGCGAGAGTTACTTATTTATTTATTAATAGAAATTTCGCAAATATAACGAATCTTTCCAAGCCGTTGCTTCGTTGACGACTTGGCAATTTGAAACTATTAATTGCAATTTAATTAGACGCTCGAGTCTTGCCGGTGGTTTATGCACGGGAGGATGTACGGACACGTCGGTGATATGTTATAATCGAGATTGAAATATTATTGAGCACAGGAGCTCGTAATGTTAAAAAAAGCTGAAATATTCGAGAAATACGTACACTGTCAATGTTTCGTTTAGATAGTTTCATTCGCCACACTTGAATTAATCATTGACTTGTCGTAGAAATTATTGGCAAACTCGGATAGCGAGTAAAAATTATGTTTTTACGGAAGGGCAGCCGAGGAAATAATAATGGGCTCGAAAATTGATAGAACCTCGTTATTCTCTGAAATCATCGGGTTAGTCTTACTTACGACGTACAATTGCTTGCAAGAGACGCGTGTTTATGGCCAGAAAAAAATGTACCTATCAAAGCACTCTAGACTAATGCAATTAATCGTCTACGTATATTGTCAATATTCTATAGCTCTGGTCCGATAAATTATTATAATCTTGTTGTGCTTGAAAATTATTATTTATTATAGCCTAATGACTAAACTCTGCTCTATAGATCAACGTTAGGCAGTGGCAGAATCATGAATTATGGGCAACAAATGTACGCGAGCGATATCTTGTATTTTCTAAACGGTACACGATGCTAGTTACATTGTAAACGATGTCGTAAACCAATATAGAGACAGACGCATAGAAAGGGAGAGAGAGAGAGAGTCTATTGGGAAATTCAGGGCCAGGCAGGCACCTTGATGAGCAAGAAGGGACGAGTCGCATCTGAATACACATGGTGGGCGAGAATAGGGTTGGGAGCGCGAGGCGTATTAGGGCAAAGCTCGCGGAAAGTGGCAGGTTAGGCCAATAAATTGCCGGGATGTCGCGGCGAGTCGCGGGAAATATGCTGGGAGGCCGGAAAAAAAATAGCTCGCCCTGAGATTCAATTTAACGGTGTTGGCCAGAAGCGGCCGCAGCGCCAGCCGATTTATTCGCGTTTGATTTCTCCCGATGGCGAATCCACGACTGGCCAGTCAATTATGCGCATGCCCACGACTAAAGGGACTTTGGTCGTAAAGCTCTCAAGCTCCTCGCATTTCGTATAATGAAGCATTTTATTTAAATATGTTGGAGGGACGTCCGCTTTTGCCGCATATGGTGTGCCACTGGAATCCTTTTACCGTGGATTTACGATGTTGACCTCTCGCTTACTGTATTTCCTGTGGGATAGTTATCGAACGCTATTTTAAATTGCACATTTATTCCCGGAGATTTGCTCGGATTGTTCGTGCTTGGAATGTGGTTTACACATTGCGCAATTCATTGTTGAAATGCTAAATGTCGTGTCATGGAGGCCGAGTCCTTAGGAAGATATTGGCTTTTCCGGGCTATCGCTCTTTCTCCGTTACCATTCTATCGGAAATCTGCTGGCTTTAAGCGAGTTTGTTGTTCGTTAATTTTCAACTCTTGCAACGATGAGCCACCACCATCTTTCATTCCCAGTGAAAATAAACGCATAAGCGTTCGCGCCGTCGTGTGCGTGCCTGCTTATTGAACTGCTACATGATCCTTTCGTCTGACTTTCTCGTCTGATTTAGTTTTTAAAGCAGGCACATGTCGTTAATTAAACTTCAGATTCCCGTCTAATTGGATTAATTTTATTCGCTTCTACGATTTGTCTTTTTTCCATCTGGCCTAGTCATTGCGATCTAATCTGTCGTGGCTTGATGAATCGCGCATTTGCTTCCGCCTCGAGTTAAATTTAGACTTGTGCGCTCGAGAGAGGTCATCGCGATTACTCCTATACAAAAACAAAAAAACAAAAACAAAAATAATACCTCTTCGGGTTGCATTACGTTGCACAATAATAATTGTCAATTCGTGTAAAATCGAAGAGAGCCGCATTGGCTCCATCGGGACGTTGTGTATGTCACTCGCTTCCTATCAAGTCCGAATGCGCCGATATTGACGCAAGAGTTGCGCTATGCCATGTTTTGAAGGTAATTTAAACGGCCAGATTATTATTGGCGAGAGTGTATCTACGGAAAAATCTCGTAACGTCAAAGGGGAATCGTAATCGCGGAAGGGATTAGTCAACAGAATGGAGATTATACTTGGAGGGCAGTTAATCTGAATTCCCTCGGCGAATAATGCACTTAACAATTTCCATCAACGCAACCGCCAAGGATAATGAAAAATATTTATCAAAACATATTTTATGGGCATTCAAATTGCGCTTAAGCTTACCACAACAAACAGTACGTACGAGCCTGGCTATCGATAGATTAATTGTTTGTGTGTACGAAACTATAAAATCTAATTGTATTGCCACCTCGGAGAGCATTGTGTACACATTTTACGCTCAACCTACCTCCCGAGCATACCACCGCCTTACAAACAAACCTCCCCGTACCCCCCCTCGGCCCTCTCTCGCTCCCCATTCCGCGCCTTTTTATTCCTTCCTCCCTCCTCGCTCTATACCCCTCCCGCCCCCGCCCCCACTTTCCAACTCGAGCCGGCGAAATTTACCAGCCTATCGCAGAAAAGGCGCGCTGCTCCCCGGTCTCGCAACAAATCGCAGATAGGAAGGAGCGAAGCGAGATATGGCAATCGAGGCCGAAGGAGAGGGCTAGAAATGATTCGCACCTTCGAAAAGTCGGCCGCGCTCGATCGCCGCTCCTGATAAGTCCGCGAGACTCGTCCTGCCGCGGGCGCGACCGCCGCTATCTCTCACCGCGCCTGTTTGTTTGCGCCAAATGGAGGTTGAGAGAGAGAGAGAGAGGGAGCGGAGAGCCACACCCACGCCAGAGATCCGTTTTCTCAGGCGCATTTGCATGGGCGCTGCTCCATTTCGTGGGCGAGTATCGCGGGACCGATAAGGCTGCTCGGGCTGCTCGGGCTCGATATTCTTATCCGGCATCTGTCTGGACTGTGGCGGAGCTCGCGCACGCGCGACACATCTCCTCATATATAATCGCGAGCCCGTTCTCTCTCCAAATAGGCAAATAGTCCGGAGGATTGGGAGGGGCTGAGTGATGGAAGAGCCAGGGGCGCCAGGACCTCGTTATCCCTCTGTCCTGTGCGTCCGACTGACGTTCTCATAATGGCAATGAACGTCGTGAAAATGGGGAGGTCGGAGGTGGTGAGCGAGGGGCAAAGTATTTATAGAGGCCCGTGGAGCCATAAGGACTTGGTAGGTAATCAATCGGAGAGGATTACGCGCCGAGTACAATTATGGGAAAAGGTGTTGGGAGTTGGGGGGGGGGGGGGGGGCGAAACCGTCGGGCTTCTAATCGCCCCGAGATATCGGCTTATATAGCGCGAGCGATTTACACGGCCGCGATCCCCCGCGGGAAAGAGCCTCCCCCTCCCGCTCGGGATTTTTCGCCGCTCGGGGATCGTGCGACCGGTGGCCGCGACGCCACTCGAGGCAGATTAAGAAAAGCTGATATGTGAGAAAGGCGAGGAGAAAGAGGCCGCCGCCGCCGCCGCCTCGGGTCCTCGTTCTTTTAGGCGCAGCTAATGGATGTTTATGGTTGGAACTGGTACGGCCGATGGAGGAGGAGATACCTTTATTTAAGCGTTGGCCATTGTGTGTTGTGCTGGGGGGGGGGGGCGAGAGTCAAATTTACGGGTAGCCGGGACTCTTTTCACTTGGCTATTTTCATAATTTTCCCGCTCGCGAATCATAGACTCGGCATTGGGAACGAGGCTCGGGCGTGCAAATAATTATTTTATTGGCGCTTCGGTGAAATCCGCCTCGGCCGGTCGGTTGGCGCGGTGCGGAGGAGGTGGGGAGGCAGGGACCTTTCCTTTCGTAATGTTATTGATAATCGCTTGTGGCTTAGCTGGATGAATGATAATTGAGAGCGGATTTTAGATTAGGCTCGCAGAAAATCGCCAGATAAATCAAGCCTTAGCTTACGCACACGATGATAAATTATTTGGTCGCTTGGTTGAAAGCTGGATTTATTAATTTAACCAATTGAATTTCGTTTGTCTAGCGCTTGCCGATAAGCGCAGCCAAGTGGGATCGAGCTGGTAATACGTAGAGCGTGTCCGTGAACTTTATTTGAGGCGAAATGAAAGTCCCTGGCATCACGTAAAAATGGCGCGCTCTCGCGTTGAAAAGCAAGCGCAAGTCGCACGCCCGTTTATAATTCGCCGAGTATTTGCATTTGCAACTGTACTCTCCGCATTCTCTGCCAGTGTTGGCTTTTCGGCGATCGGTGATTTGAGGGAGCCGAGGAGAGCATGGGCAGCATTGGCGTAATTTCCAATGTTTAGCTTGGCCTCTTGAGACTCGTCGAGATGCTCCTTTGATGGCTCCTCCGAATTCATAATTGAGGAGATCAGAATGGCGGGATATGTTTATCGGAGCTCGCTCGGCCTTATCAAAGTCCGCCAAGTGCGCCGATCGGCAATCTCAGTGCATCTCGGCCCAATAAATAAATCGTTGGTTAGCAGTGGCTTGTAGTCGCGTGGGAGTTTGCGGCAAAGTCGTCCATTGCGCCACGCCTCTGTCAATTATAAGCGAGGATGCCGTAAATCTCGCGGTGCTTTCGCACATGATTTATTAATGAGTGTGTAGTGGCTTGCCGAATATTCAGCTCGTGAGAAAATCCGACAGTTCCTGAACAATGCGTCACGCTGATTTGTCTTTCTAAAGTTCTCCTCGATTCCCCGCGATCTGGCATTGTTCGCCTCGTTCCTGCGATCGCACATCTTTCAAAACTTTCTCAAACAAAGTAGCGAGATAAAGCCGAACGCTAATGCGAGATCTCGCGACCTGATGATTATTTAATAAGGATGCTCGTTATAATAATTTGCTGCTAATTCGCAGAGCGTCCGCCGTTATTAATAAATCTTACCATCAATTTGCGTGTATTAGCCATTCAGCGTTTAATGTCGTATGTGAATTCGTAATTAAGTGTGCGCTCGGCAGCGGCCCCAGGTGGAAAACTTGAGCGCTGCATTTCCTTCTTTTCTCGCCACTGCTACAGCGTAAACCTTAATAAATAAAGTATCCACCATTAACCCAAGGACACATCGGCTAGGCATGTATTTTCAATTAATGCGCGATAACATCGCCGCGCTCCTCCCCGTCCGCGCGCGCAAATAATAATTCGTCCTCGAATCAACACCGAGGTAGAGATAGAGGTAGAGAGAGAGAGAGAGAGAGAGAGAGAGAGAGAGAGAGAGAGAGAGAGAGAGAGCGGGACGGATGAAAATATGAAATGATAATGAGGCGTTCACTTAAGTCTCGCGCGACATCGATAATTATTAATCTTCCCCGTCAAGATTCCTTTTCGCGAACACGATACCGGAACGTCAAGCCTAACAAGAACGCGACTCTAGATATCCCCGGTGCACACGGCCTCAAATTATAATTTTAATTTCCATCTCATCGCCTAGGATCGCCCGTTGCGCATCGCGTGTTGCGCCCGATGCTCATGCAAAAAGACGCGTCGACAAATAAAGGATCCCGATGACTGGTTCTTGTCCAGCTCTGGACGCGAGTTGCCGGTGGTGGAGGAGGAGGGGATGGAGAGGGTGGGTGGGGAGGGGAGGGGCGCCGACGGCCGGGGAACGGGACCGAGGGAGCGCACATTCGCAACACCGACGCAATGCCACGCGGCTGATCAACTATCGCGGAAACAACGTCATTCGCTTGTAATCGAGAGGCCGGGCTTATTAACCTCATCCTCCGACGAGGAGAGAACATCATCTTTTCATTAGGCGCCTCATGCTCATTCCAATAATTTATGTGGTTTTCGAGCTCGCGATAGTTATCGCCTTGACTTTTACGGATCGCATGCTCGCCCATCCGAGGCCCATTAATGCGAAGGGACGCAAATTGGCAACGACCCTCACCTCCTTCATTATTAAAGCCATCGCCCTAATCTACACTATCCTCGTCTATTTCTCCGACTGCCCGCAAACAATTTCCAACTCGGTCGCCAAGCGGATCACGCCAACGTCCGTGAGCTTCCTTTAAAATCAAAAGCCCCGCGCGCACGCTTCCCCAAAGCCTACGCTCTACCAACTAGCCAACGAGCACTGGATTTTCCGGAATCGAGGAATAAAGATGGGGACAATGCTGGAACTGGCCGCGCGAGCTCCCTCCCCCTTCCCGCGGCTCTGCCTCGCGAGATATTCGCCTCTTTCCCCTGCTACGCCTATGCAAAGTCACGGATTTATGGAAACGGAGGCTTTCGCGGGAGCGCTACTACGAGGAAAATTATTCCCCCCACCACCACCCCACCCCCCGCCGACTTTCCTCACTCTTACTCGTCCTCTTCCTCCTCACCCCGGTCGCCCCTTCAACATTCTCGGCCGCGGTCGCGGTTGCGTGCCCCGCGAGTTTCGTCCCCGTGCCTCCGCCATCCGGGACTGGCGCTCATAATGCGACGCGCCATTCCATCCAAACCTGACATTTCGACCTTAATAATCCTTAGACTTCTTCGACTTGGGATTCTTGGACGCGATATACTTAAAACTACGAAATGACGGGGCTGGCAGCTTTGTAAGCGTAAATAATGGAGGGAATATCCATTCCCCCAACAAGCCAAGCCCAACAACACATTCGTCGCTGTTTCCACGAGTCATTAGCAACTTTCTATCCATTGCCAATCAATCGCGTCTCCCCTCCTGCTCCCCCGCCCCACCGACGATCGCCGACACCACCACCACCACCAGCGGCAAAGTCCGTCTCCGCCCCCCCCCGCCGCTTAGGAGCTAGGCAAGTAATTATCGAGGCACGCGTGGCTCGGCCGCGACGTTGACGCGGAAGTCGGAAAACGTTCGTATGCCAGCTGCTTATCGGATAAATAACATCCGAGTGTCGAGGCACTGGCGTCCGTTATCGCGTCCCTCTTCCTTGATCGCGCGGCCGGACCTCGCGAGGCTCCTTCAAGGCGCTCGTTTTTCTGGGACGTCAGGACGGGGCGACGGCCCGAGCTTAACTCGATATAAGCCGCCGCCACGGCTGTCTCCGGGCCTTTTTCGCGTCGGCGCACGATTTATGAACGAGGCGATGCCGCTCCGGTGTTAAGCGCGTTAATTCACATTTCGTTGATTCGCGCGGCGACGCAACACACAGGGCCGAGCGCGATATCAATCTCCGCTGGATTCTCAATTCGGCCCGATGGCCGCCCCTCGCTACATTAACACGGCCGCCCTAATATTTCAGCCCGCTCTCTTCTTACTCTCCCACCCCCCTCCCCCCTCCTCTTCCCCAAGGAAATCCGTAAAAGTGCATTGGTACGAGGTTGGTTGGACGGTGGATGGGGGGTGACAGGGCCGATTTCACGAGCCGACTCGAGCCGCCGCCGCCGCCGCCGCCGTCTCGTCACGCCCGTAGGAAAAGCTCGCGGGAGCCTAACGGGGCGTTAAAATGACTCCCGAGAAAGACGTTCGCGTGAATTTCAGCGACTCGCGGACTCGGTGCGGGACACACCCAACCGCCGTTTTATCGGCCCGACACACTTACCTACGTCTGTCGGATAGTTCTTTTGATTTATTTGGCTGGGAGGTGGCTGCGGCCGGCAAACTCTTCTGGCCTATTCGAGATGGCGAGATTGGAGAAAGTTTTTGCAAGAGAGTAGTCGAGCTTTGTTGTCAGTGAGTTTTCACAGTTATGGCTGGAGATGCGGTCGAACGGCAGTCAAAGGCAGCAGGCAAAGAGGCCAGGCCGTCAATTTATGTCATTGCAAGCACGCGGAGGTCGGCATGTGGATTGTTGGTTGCTGGAGGAAAGTGAGATCGCGCTAATTACGCGCTCGCTTGAGGATGTTTTCTTTTTGTTTTTTTTTTTGGTTTGACGCGAGATTTGGCGAATGAACGTCGCCTGGCGTTGCCTACCTAATAAATGCGTACAATGTCCCAAGAGGAGCCCAAGTACATTTGCGCCTTTCCGAGTATTGTTTGTCTAGGGGTCTAAATGTGTCGAGTCACGTCGTAATAAATGACAATTATATCGATTGGAGTTGGCACTCGCGGCGTCTCGATTAATGTATTCGAAAAAAGGGTCGGAATTCTTTCTTCGAGACAATAATTAGTGGCGGGCTGGAAGGTGCTGATGAACCTCGTGTAATAAATGTCATTAACAAGGGCCGTACAGACGTCCGTGGAGCAATAAGAAGTTGAGGGACGAATTCCAAGGGCCGATTCAATCGAGCTTCTATATGCGGAAGAACTTTTTAATTGTGCCGCGTATCGGGGGGCGCGCGCGCGCGCACTTTTGATTATGACGCATCGATACAATTAGCCGAATATCTCGCGATTGAAGAGAAAAAAGTGGCCATCGTGATAAATCCGCAGGGGCCGTGGAGCCGAAGTGGAAAAAATCTTCTGGCCTTCTTCATTCCGACTGATTAATTGGCTTGGACTTGAGCGCACTACGATTAGCAAATAAAAGTCGACGCACCACAAATGCCGTTTCATTCTCTCACTCTCCCACCCCCACCCCCTTCTCTATCTCACACGTAGTCGCACGCACACACACAGGCGGGCGCGTGGGCCCTTGTTTTGCCGGCGAATTGTACGACGAAGCTTTTATTCAAATTTCAAAGTCTGGTCGATGTTAAGTTTGCCGCGCAGTGCTAATCGATTTTGTCCGTGTCATGTACGTATTTACATATTGCGCGCATTAACCTTCCGCGGCGCTGATTTACGCGATTCACCGAGCCTTTTACAGCAAACTTCGTCTCTTCCGTTTTTTTTCAGCCGCGAGAGCGCCGCTGTTACCTCGGTTTTCAGTGCCTGCGCGTCGCGAAAAATCGCGATAAAAAGAGACGCGAGTCGCGGTGCATTGACTCCCAACAATTTCCCCGGCGCTTTCAGCCATATAACAAAGATATTTCCGTCGCGGCAGATACTCGACTTCGCGGAAACCCAGCCACGTAACAACGGACATTCTCCCCGAGATTTTACGAGAGGACTTGTATTTCCTGATTTTTCCGGCCGAAGAAGCCTTGCCGCGACCAGCCATCACCTTTTACAGTTACCCGCGCGTTCGAGAGGTCGAAAAGTTCCTCTCCCTCTCCTCTCCCCCCGACTCTCGCGCAGACCGGCGCATAATGAAGTCCTTGTGGCCTCGCGGCATTATGGAAAAATGAGTGTTTCGGCGCGAGTTTACGGGCTCGTTGCTGCCACCGGCCAATCGACCGATCCAACAATCGCATTGTCGAAGCTAAAGGACCGTGACGCATTATGGCCGCATAATAGCCGCCGATGTCATTGCAAGTCTCACCCCACCCCCCACCCCACAATGCCATTTCCCACAATTGAAAGAGAAGCTGTAGGCTCGGTACAGCAATGCTGCCACTGCGCTCTCTGCGGCGTTGTGACGCCCGATAAATCAGGCACGCCTGAGAAGTGCTTGAGGCCGCTTCGAAAATACATGGAGCTCGCTTTACGTGCGGAGATTAAGGAACGAACTCGACTGGCTTTTAACTAATTCGTACCACCGAGTCACCTTACCGACAAATCTCGACGGCCAACAGTCATAAATGTTCGCGCTCGAGCCTGAACACGTCGTCGGGCCTCTCCAGTCCTCTTGCGCGCCATATTTTTCCCCCTGGAAAATCGCATTAATGAGAGCGCTACCACTAGCTGCCCGCCAACCGCAACTTGATTTTACCAATCGACCGCCAAACTACTTTACAACAACCGAGTCACCTACGCCCACCCAAGAATCCAGCCTCGCTCTTTATCACGTGACAGTTATCGCGACTAGGCTCGATGCAGCGCATTAAAGAGCCCCGAACGACGGGCGAGTCGTCGAAATCGCCGGGGTGGCGCAATGCGTGCGTAACGAAGAGGCCAGGCTACATAAGAACGGAGATAAAAGAAAGATAAAAGAGGAGAGTCCCAAGTAAGAAGGAGCGCGACATTAATGGCACTCGAAGCTGCCCCTTAATTACGTTTTACCGTTGCCCCCAAGAGCTCCCCCATGTTTCTTAGCTGTCCTTCTCTTGCCCCTCCCCTACGGTCGCTGTATCTGTCTCTCTGTCTCTCTGTCTCGAGCCCGAGAACGCAAGCGAATTTTCCGCGGCGGCGCACCGGCCGATCCATCGAGCTCCGCCACTAATTGCGCACTCGGTACGAGACGAGCCAACCTTTTTGCGCTTGGACGTGATTTTTGGTGCGGGGAGACCGAGTCGTAAGGTCACGTAGCGCTTTATTTCTCATTGGGGGAGTCCTCCTTTTTTCAATGTCATTGTCATGAAGGAATGGAATTATAATTTGCCGGGAATTGTTGGCGCTGGAATTGAGATTGTCTGGGAGATGGGAAAGGTATCGCCGGCCTCATTTATAGTTACGCAGCTTGGGTGCTCGTGTTCGCGAACCCCGCCAGTTCAATTATTTATCGCTCCCTTCGCTCCCCCGCGAGATATCAATGCGCATGATTAGATAAATATTGGGCTTCTTGGGACGTGTGATGGGTGATATTGCACGCCCATCGCACCCCGACCTCTCCAATCACAATGGGAACGTGCGTGCCTGCTCGGATGGATTAAGCGTAGAGCAGGGCCGTCTAAATTAACCAATTAAGGGAACTTATTGCGCTTCCGAATGTTTATGGGAGGGAGGGAGGTAATAAAAGTAGGAGTCGATGAGCCTCCCTCCTCGTTGAGCGGGGGGCCCTCGGTATCAGCTGGCGGACCAAAGTACCTAATGGCCAGGTTAAATGGCGCCGAGGAGTCGGTCGCGGGAATTAATGGGAAAGCCGAGGAAATGAGAAAATGTGGGCATTGACTCGATGTGGACGGCTTGCGAAATGACAAGTGACGCAAGGCCTGCGCCGCCGGGCTTTCGGTAGGCGAAAGGCGCCGACATTTAATTCCACGGCGGGCATAACGGCCGAGGCGACGACGATGCCTCTTTGTCGAGCGATGGAAGCGTCGTCTTAAGGTCAATCAAAGAGTTACTCGCCGTCTTCCTCCTCTCGAACCTCCACCTCGGAGATTCAATCGCTGTGCGTCCGCAGCCTCAAGCGAGCCTCAAGCGAGCCTCCTTCACTGGTCCCCGCTCCCCTCATTTTTTTCGCCGGCGGCATCGTTTCGCCATGGGGCCCACATACGCATCCCGCGGCGGCGCGTGTTACGTCTCTGTGTGTGTGCGTGCGCGGGGCACATTATACGCCGGCAACCAGCTCGTTCGTTAAATTCCTTTATTAATGAGACTATGATTGCGCGGGTCGTGGCTAATTTCGCAGCATTTTTTCCGCTCCACTACATTGTGTCTGGATTAGCGAGCGCGATTATTTTTATTGGAGTTTCCTCTCGGTGCAATTAGCCTGGCTTTTTGTTGTGATACCGACTGCTGTGAAGTAATTGGCCGGGCAGCTTCTGGCTTTACATTTTAAAGCTTTTTGAAACGCGTTCGGTCGGGGGGCCTCGGTTCATAAACCTCAATCAACATGCTAAATTGAATATCTAAATGTAAGGCCGTGAATTATGTTCTTACCTTTAATTTTATCGCTCGTAAATATTATGCATTATTCCGCGCCTCAGCTCCCCCCCCCCCGAAGCCAATGATATTATTGCAAAACGCCAGCCAAACGACATTATACCCTCGCCTACAAACAATCCCCGAGCGTGCTTAACGACACTGTGCCTCCCCCCCACTCTTCACCACTCCTCGCCACTCCTCGCCACTCCTACCGCAATCCCATGAAAATCCTCGACAAAACTCTCGGGCCCATTCGTAAATTAGCCGACGGACAGCCACCGATAGATTATCCCCCGAAACATTGTATTTCGTTAATCAAAGACGTTCGCGCATTTCGAACTCACTCCTCGATTTAACCCCCCAGCCCCCCCTCCTCCCTGCCCGCGACACGCTGTCGTCCATTCTAAGCGGCGCTCTCGCATTCCCTCGCTCCTCCCGTGGATAAAGGAGTCGCTGAAAAGCTCGCTAGTACCGGCCAAGATTTACGATAACGTAATCACGGCATTGAAGCGGCATCGGCTCCTCGGCCATAACTCTAACGAGCCGTCGCGGCCAGCGTCACATACCCCCACATACACCGACATAAAGAACCACCGACTAATGTCCAAATTGACAAAAGCATTAGCCCGCCGACGATGATACACGCCTCTTGGCCTCTCACACTACTACCCCCCCCCTAACCGCCCCTCCTCACCACCGCCGAGCACCGGCCGCCCGTAAGTCATTCGCGGCCTCGGGGCCCCTCCGCGATATATTCCATTCTTTATGAAAACCCACGAGGGCCCGATTCGTGCTTTATAGATTATGTCGGGCGTTAGTTGGCTTGCGCGGGAAAAGAACGCGCGATGTCCCGGCGCTCGAATTACTTGCTATGCAGGTCGCACCACATGTACTCGCGCCACTCGCGCCGTGTAATGAACGGCCGGGGAGGGGCGATGACGAGCTGAGGGGATTCCCGAGGCCCTGGCTTTCCACGCAGGTTAACGAACTCGATGATAACCGGCCAGACAGAGAGACACACTGGGACTTTGCAGCCTTACATTTTTAAGGGAAATGAATTTTCACGGAGACTTTTCATTGAGACTCGTAGAGACAAGAGGAGCGATGCTCTCGAGCAGGCATTACACGAGGCTTGGGCAGAATGGGCATTTAGATTTCGTTTTATTATTCCTTAAACGACGATAATGCTGCGCAGCCTTCCAAAGCTTAAACGCAGCCATCGCAGTCGCGCACGTTCCTCCGGCACTTTGAGCCACAGCACTCGGCGATATGCAGCGAAAAACTAATTATTTTTTCGCTCAACCTCGAGTCCCCTCCTCGACTCCCCTTCTTGCGCATTCGGACTGGCATGCTGCTGAAGCCTGCTATCATTTCGAGGAGACGAGAGCAGAAGAGAGAGAGCAGAAAAGAGAGAGCAGAAGAGAGAGAGAGAAGGCCTGAAAATTGAATCACTGATATTTCAGGGACATTAATCGTCGTCGGCCAAGTCGTATATCAGTGAGCGCGCATGACTATCAATTGCGCTGAAATTCCAGAGGGTCGGAGGCTAGATGGAAAGTTTTCCATCCCACTGCAAAGCTCTAGCATCCCAATTCATTCAAAGACCTTCGGCATTTCAAAAACGTTCGAAAGAATTCAATTACTACGCTGTAATTCGACCCTTAAGCACATTAATAATTGAGAAACTAATAAATGCAGCTACGCGCGATAAGGACAGGTTGCTCAACAGCCAGCCTCATCTGTCGGTAGCTGCTCATCAAAAATTTCGCAAAATAATTCATTAGCGCATAATTCTGGCCAATTCGACTCCCCTCGCCTCCTCACCTTACCATCACTAGCCACTCATACAACTCATATGAACGATTGCAGTCGTACTGGCGTACTTTCGTTACGCTTCACTCTCTCCTGTCCAAGTCACACATCAGCTAAATTATCGGTCATAGTGGCGCTTAATAGCACGCAAATGTCATGAGGAGACCCCGGACCGACTCGCACTCGCCTCTTTCGGCGAGTTTGGACGATAATGCGTCAAAAGCCGCAAATATACAAAATGCTGTATGAAGTCTTGGCGCGAGCTATTGATCCAACCTCGCCTCTCGAGCAGCCTAAGACACAAGCCCCGAGGCCAAGAGAGCGAGAGAGAGAGAGAGGGTGGGTGGGCGGGAGAGAGGCGAGGGAGGGAGGGTGGGGAGGTAGGACCGCGATAAAAGCGGAGGAGGTGGGCCGGCGTAACTAGCGGAGCGAAAAATTATCCCCACGAGCGCCTCGGGGATGCGCGCGGGCGTCCTCGATCTCCTTCTCGAGAGTGGGCCCGGTGCCCCACGGAGGAGGTAAATTACAGTGGGGCCTTGTAGTGCCACCGACGCCACCAACGCGTGATTTACGTCCCGGGCCCCGAGGTCGATTTTGATGAAATCCGATGCCGCGGCTCGGGCTGGTCCCCCCTTACCCTTCGTTTCGCCTCTCCCTCCCCCAGCCCCACCCCCGCCCCCGCCCCTATTCAGCAGAGAGCTCGCTGGTCCCTTCGGCGCTGGAGCGAGTATGTCAAAGTGCTTGCCCTAGTGCTCCGATCGAGCGAGGTTCCGCACGAATGGGCATCGGCCGAAAGCGGCCGAGTTTCGCATCGCGGTGTCGTCGCCGGGGCACCGCCTCCGGGCAGTCTCGCCCGAGAAATCGGAGCCGCTCGCGAGGGTGACGGGAGCAAAAAAAGCAAAAAAAAGGAAGGAGAGGGGCGAGAGCGCGTAGGCAGCGCGTAAAATTGCCTCGCCTAAGCGGTATTGGGGCTCGGGCACGTAATCCGAGTCCTTGTTCCGCGTGCGCGGGGGCGGTGGGACCTTGCGCCCTTATAACCTTCGTATTGTTTGGAGCGCTGGCTGGAGCAAAATTATGGAGCCTTTTGGGCGCTCGGCCGTTTCGGTTATAGTTATCGGCTGTCGCGTATAGAAGGTAGCGCGGGGTTCAGGGGCTCGGGCCAAGTCGTGGAGGGGAGGGCGTCGCCGGGGATTCGGCGAGTTGCTGCTCGGGCGTTGGAAGGTGGCTGGGTGGGTAAGTGGGAGTATCGGGGATCGGTCGCGAGGAAAGAAAGTATAATCGGGCTGCGCGTGTAATTGCTGCTGGTGCTAATAGTATGCGCCGCCAAATATTTGCAGCGTGGGTCCGCGTCTTGCTGGTAATGAGGCAGGATAGCGTAATAATGAAAATCGCCGGCGTCCGGCCTGCGACTGGCAGCATGGAGATGGCCGTCCTCGTGGCTAGGGGAGGTAGGGGAGGTAGGGGAGGTCGGGGGGGAGGATCTAGGCGAAATTTGCGGAATTGAGTATTAAGCGCGGCCATTAGCCCCGATTGGCAATTAGAGAGCCGCGAAATGCGCAGCCTGGCGTGCGAGCGCCGACATGATTTGGACGTTAGAGGGCGGGGGGGAGGAGGAGGCAAGCTCGGTTGGGCTTTGGGATCGGCGGGACGAGACCTGGATTAACTGGATGATTGCGTTGGCGTGGGTTGTTTGGTGTTAGTTTGGTGATTAGCCGCTCGAGTGGGGCAGGCAACGCACTTTGCGAGACTTTGAGCGTTGGTTTGCGAGCGTTGGGTCGTGCCAGTAGATGCGGCCAATTGTTCCGATTGTTGGTGAGGATGAGGTTCGCGCGCAGTGCCATTGGGTCGTAGTGGCCGAGGGCGCCGCGCACGCGCGAAATCCTCTTATTGGTCGCGTAATCGTGGTAACGGTTGCTCTAGAGGGAGAATGGGCCAAGTGGAGCGCTTGCCCGCCGCTAAAAATGGAAATTGGCTAATTGGCGGGGATCGGTGGGAACGATCGCTCGTATCGAAAACGTGCGAGCACAAGGGACACGAGACAAGATGTAATTGTTTTCGAGTCAAGTGCGCGCAAGTACCGTTGGCGACGTGGAGCGCAAAAACTCGTCGGGCCTCGTACAATCGTTTGAAATCCAGTTAACATCAATCAGAAAGCTGACTCTGTCATTCGCGGCATTTCCGTTCTATTTAATGCCCGTGGCGTTTGAAAATTTCGTCAATCGATGACCGATCGCTCAATTATTTGGGTCGATCATCTGGATCTTGGCTCGCGCTCAACAAACAGTCTGGCTTGCCGCGACAAGTGGGACTAATTTTCATCAAATGTACGTTGGCGAGAGTCTCGTATGACTCGGGCCGATCGCCACTCCTTGCACATTTAATGCCCAAAGGAATGCCAGAAGCTACGCACTTGCATATGAATTTTCCAGCTGCTAAGCAGTGCTTACCAACTGCCAGTCGCAATATTGACGCGGCCGGTCAATATAACATTAACTAACAATAGTGGCCGGTATTAGGAAATCTCCGGCTACGCATCGGCCAAGAATTAGGAATCCCCCGTCCCGCCCCCCGCCGCACTGCCCCAGCTAATTTATACAATAAGGATGGAATGAAGGCAGCAAAGATGGGGCCGATTCCTCGGTAGTCGTGATCGCCTTTAATCCAGTGCTCGCCTAATTGCTCAGGCTCCCTCCCCTTCGCGAGGCTAACAATTGTATATATATATATATATATCGATCGATTGTCCGCAATTAGCGGCGGGCGACATCCGTCGTCGCATCAATTATCGGGGACTGCCTAATTAGTGATAATTGGCACGGTCAAGACGACATAACCTTAGGACGGTTCGTGGATGCGATCGTTCTCGCGGTCTGCTTTCGCGGATCGAAAAAAATCTCGAAGCAACAGCCATTCGATCGCGCCTCCAATTGTCCCGCATTGACGGTTTTAGCCTCTTTCTCCCCCCCCCCTTTGGATAATACAGAATCACTCGCTGTGAGAAAATGCACTTTTCACAGCGCTAGATGATGCACACGATGCACATGAAGGCGTACATGGAGCGGGGCTTTCTTTTATTCTTCTTTCTCGTATTTTTCCTTTTCCCTTTTTTCCTTGCTTTTTTTTCTCCTCCTAAAGTGTCTCGTGCACGTCACTGCGCTTTCACCCACAAGTTTCACGCTTATTATCATATTTTCCTTCTTCTTCTTCTTCTTCTAATAATAATAACAATAATACGACGACGGAGAAATCGCGAGCTGCTACTTTCATTGCAATTTCGTTTGCTAATAAGGACCGGCGATTCCTTAAAAAGATATTAATTTGCTTCATTTTATTACCGCTCATTGCAATGATATGCATTTTCGGTGGATTATTAAGGAAGTCGTGGAGGAAAGCGCGAGGTTGGCTCGGAGGGCGCTTGAAAAGCCAAGATTTCTTCACCAACGAGAGCATTCACATTGTAAGAAAGTATCTGGCCTTGGTTCATAAATTTAATCTAAGAAAATGCAGCACTTAGAGTCGAAGGTTAATGTGATTATTTACGCGGGCAGCTTCGAGCTCCGCAATCATTTGTAATTTGAAGTTTTCGCAATGTCTAGGAAGGCAATGGTCACTCTATGATCCCCACGCGCGTTCCACGTATAAATCGGTTGAATTGACCGAGCGAATACGAAACTACAACCCCAACCACCCCAACAGCGACAATACTAATAGTAACAATAATGGTAATAGTGATGGTAATTTTTGTATAGAGGCATGATTGTGAGGGAGGGAGGGAGGGTAGAAGTTTGGGACCACCTGTAAACGAGTCGGATGCGTTAAAAGCTCTTGGCCGAGGGCAATGCCACACTTTGATCGGCAGGAGAATGCTAGTTGAAGTGTTGAAGTGGTCGATGGCTATTCTAATAAAAGCTCCGTCTCCTTTTCAGGCTTCACCGGCACGCAATGCGAAATCAACATAGACGAGTGCGCGGCCAACCCCTGCCTCAACAACGGCATCTGCACCGACCTGATAAACGGCTTCAAGTGCAAGTGCGCGGACGGCTTCGCGGGCGTCCACTGCCAAATCAACATCGACGACTGCGCCTCCTCGCCGTGCCGCAACGGCGGCACCTGCCACGACTCGATCGCCCGCTACACCTGCGAGTGCCCCCCGGGATTCACCGGCGCCTCCTGCGAGACCAACATCAACGACTGCCAGTCGAATCCCTGCCACAGCGGCATCTGCATCGACGGCGAGAACTCCTTCACCTGCAACTGCATACCCGGCTTCACGGGCAACCTCTGCCAGATGCAGATCGACGAGTGCGAGAGTAATCCCTGCAAATTTGGGGGCAGGTGCGAGGACAAAATCAACGGCTACCAGTGCATCTGCAGTCCGGGCACCTCCGGCAACGACTGCGAGATCAACGTCAACGAGTGCTACAGCAATCCCTGCATGAACGGCGCCACGTGCGTCGATGGCATCAACAGGTGAGTAGACTGGCATCTAGGCCAACCCCCCCGCCCACCACCAACCCCTCCAACCCATTACCCGTAACTAGCCCCGATAACCCCCTATAACCCCCCGTAACTAGCCCCTATAACCCCCTATAACTCCCGATAACCCCCCATAACTAGCCCCTATAACCCCCCATAACCCCCGATAACCGCCGATAACCCCCG
>JAPYYT010001529.1:0-45089 GCA_030522565.1 Ceratosolen corneri | reverse complement strand
TGTAAGAACCAGCGCCTCCCTCCTCCTCCTCCTCCTCCTCCTCCTCCTCCTCCTCCTCCTCCTCCAAGAATTTATCCTCACTCGCGACCTTAAGCCACTCACGTTCGCCGACGCAGCCCGGAGTACCGCCGCCGCCGCCGCCACCGCCGCCGTACGATCTCAAAAGGACATTCGAATACATTCAATATTTGCATAACGTTTCCTCCCTTTGATGGAATTCAATAAGGGAATGGCCGCGCGCCCGCCCCTTTGCTCGTTTCATCGACGTCACTGGCAACGGGACCAGGGGATAGGGAGGGAGGGGGGTAGGGGGACGACATCGGCCCGAAGAATGAGGCGGAAAAGCGAGGGACCGCGCGATGTTTGACGACCGTCTGAAATTACACTCCCCGTCTTTCTTTTTTCTCCTCGCAGCATTCGCTCCAAGCCAGCAAAAAAGTTATACATACGCACATACTGTACGTGCGCGTATAAACGGCCAGGGAACGGCGCGGGGTGGGTGAGTGGGGGGGGTTAGTCGAGGGGCAAAAAGATAAATTCAAGATTTAAACGAACTTCCGTCTTTGCTGGTGCGATGGCAGTGGACTCTTGGCAAACTTTTCAATACTTCCTCATGTATTTTCATAACGTTTTACACATTTATTGGCCCATCGCACCTCCCACTTTCCTTTAACTTTTTAAATTTAATTCCAAATGAATTTTAATATTGGAATGCACTCTCGAGTGATTAGGTTTGGAAACTTATTCAGTTGCTCGGGCTCGCTAAATTCTTCTGATCCTAAAAATCTTAAATCGATGGCGATGAGACATTATGTTCTCACCTTTGTGTCATCACCTTCTGCGTCACAAAAACGGCAAATACAAGTACGCTTCACATGGACTAAAAATGTAATATTGTAAAATTCCACGTGGAAAAAGAAAATAGAAAAGAAGGCTTAAAATATTTTAAAAAATACTTGTTTTCCAATACCTATTTTTGTGGAAAAAATTATCTGAAATTTTTATGAAAATAATTTTTAAGAAAGCGCGGAGCATGAAATATTTGAACGTCCTTCTCAAAGCAAAGGCTTACTTTGTTAATTTTGATTTTCTTAAAATATTCAATGAAATATCTTTGTAAATATTAATTTAGCTAATGTAACTATAAGATATTAAATTTCGCTAAAGATATCCGAAATATAATATATATTGCCACGATTAGTTGAAATTTTTTTCAAGCAAGTGTTATCAAGGTCGCGCGTATGCCATATCGAACATTACAGAAAGTATATTTTGGATCACGATGAACATGATTTTTCCCATTCAATTAATAAGCCACGTTTTCAAATAGTTTGCATAACATTAAAATATTTAATAAAATCTTTGCATTTATGAATTTACACATTTTTATATTTCATTTATTCTCGGAAAATAATCTACGTATAAAAAATTCAATTTTTATCTACAAAAATAAGCTTAGTGGTGACGATGTACAATTTAGTCAAAGTAAACTAATATTATTTTCGCTGATATTTCTTACAGAAATATATATATTTTTAAATAGTCACTCTTTTTGTTGATAGTATTGAGTGATAGAATTTCGTATAGATTTTTATTTTAATTCAGACTCAATTTAATTAAACGTTTATTCAAGTAACCTTTACATCCTTTTAATCAAAAAGATTATTATTTGTATTAATATATACACAACAATTTTCATAAGCCACGTTTTATAAAATGTACAATAGAACGAAATGTTGATTATAAATAATTTTCTGCCAAAACGATAATAATAAAAATATTAATAATGATTAAAATGGAAAAACGCCAGCGTATTAGTGTTACGATAAGCAATGTATTGTTCTGAAATAAAAATGAATATAATTTAATTTTCAAATTAAACTCTTCGGAAAATATAGGCGTAGGTGAGTAAAATTAAAAACGAAACAATGCGACTCATAAACAAAACATTGTAATGAGAGATTTGATTTTTCAAATTTTCGACACCGTACTTTCAAAATAACAAAACGATTTGAAAAGTATACGTCACGCGTACTACATTTTCCTACGTGCAATGAATTATTTTACTTATCAATATTGATGTTCAACATTTTGATATTGATGGTTTGAGCTTTCTTAAATGACAATGTATAAAGCATGAGGCGTGCAAGTAGTTGATAGAAGATATAATTTGTATAATTTATCCGACCATGATATTTACTTAACAAAAGAAATTTCGAAATTGGAAATGCTGTGTACATTATGGAAATCCAAGAAAATAAGCTGCTTGTCCTACTCAACTAAATCAGCCCAAGGATACGGAACCATCATTTCCATCTTGCTCCTTTGGTGTGTGTCTGTGTGTGTCTGTGTGTGTGTGCCTCTCTCTCTCTCTCTCTCTCTCCCTCCCTTTCTCGCTCGTCCTCTAATATATTCCTTTTCTCCTATTTTTCCTCTATAGTTATTAATATTATAACATTTTTATCCATTTTTTTTCTCGTTTATTTTATTCCTTCTGATATTTATATCCATCTAAAATCTTTAAATATATTTAACTTTTTACAGTATTAAATTTTTCATTTTATAGAAATAATAATTAATTTTGCTTTACATGCGAATGTACTTTACGTAAATTGTATTAAAGAATTTCAGAAAATATAACTTAGTTTCTTTTCATATGAAGTAATTATTGAAATATATAGTAAAATGCAGTTGAACGATACTTTAAATAATACTCAAATGCCTTTGATTATTAGCAAAAATTATGGCTACATAATGCAAAATATAAATTATAACAATTTCTTATGAAATTATTATACTGATTTATTAACCGCTAATAAATTATTGGAAGACTATATAATTATACATAATATATTCATAATACAACTTGCTTCACCTTACAGATTAACTAAAATGGGGCTTTTAATCACTTTGATACATTATACTTTTTAGCCTGTACGTGTAATATATTAATGCAGTTACATTAGCCTGTGCATGTAATTAAATTATGTTAAATTTAACGATATAATTATCTTCTTGATTTACTGATTTCAAAATCTAAGGAAATTAATTCTGTATTTATTTATTTATTTATACAAAGTTAGGTTGCTACATACGCGAATCTTAGCTATTCTACAATAATATGATTCCCAAGTGTGGCTATGTATGCTCAAAAAACTATATACTCGAACAAGAATATTATCGTTGATTATTCATTGCACATAATCGCTATCTATAACCAATATTAAAAGATACATGCAGAAAGTATAGGTACAGAGCAAACATTGGTAAGGGATTAAAGCCGTGTTACATGTATATATATCACCGCGACCCACCCTTACCTATCTGAACTCATTCCTCATATCCCAGAAACAGATGATGATGGCAATCTTGTAAATCTCCCTCTCTCTCTCTCTCTATATATATATATATATATATATATATATATATATATGTATGTATGTATATATAAATTTCAATTTTTGCAAAAGTGAGTTTCAGTTACCGCACATACAGTAGGTACGTGCTGAAGCCGTTTCAGCATCTCACACGGCGGCCCCCTCGTTAGCTCTTCCGGGTTTCGAAACAAGTGTTGCCAGAGGACTCTCCGACAACGAGTGCACTTGCATTACGTCCTAATTAAGCGGTGGTTTATACTGACCCGCCAAAGTCACAGACACATGTACACAGATAGCAAACAAAATGCAATTATAAGGAATATGAGCTTTGTTGATCGTTCGTATGAAAGAGCGTAAGTTGGGGTTAGCCGATGCTTTAAATCGTATGGGAAAAATAGCCTTTAAGAAGCTATTGCCCGTTCTGAAATAAAGTAATGTTGATGTAATAAACGAGAGGGAGAGAGGGAGAGAGCGTGTAACTTAACAAGAGATCGAATGCGAGTCCAATATAAAAACGTAATTATTTAGAGTATTGACGCGTGAATTTCACGATTCGTGCGGTTTCGTGTAATGTCTCGGCAAAGCTGGCGTACACATAATGGCGTATACGATGACGCGATTCAAGCATACTGCGCCATAGATTATCAAATGGAGATTTAGCATTCGGTCTTAGACAATGTCTACGTGCATAGAATAACTAATGGCAGCATTCTGGGTGAGCGCTTAGTTTTTTTTGGAATCCTTACGGTACGCGATTGCAGATAAAATCTACGTATTTAGAGCTGTCGATAAGGACGTCCACGCACAAGAGACTTGGACTTTGTCGTGGGCAGCTGCACGCGAACAAATGCCATTCAAAAGCGAGTACCGCAATTAGAGTGGAGAACTATGAAGATTATTGTTTGGCTCACGACGTCGGGTTTATTTTGTAAATTTTGCAATGCAAATGCTAATCGAACATTTAACGAATCTTTGTAAAATCCATATAAAAGTCAGCTGTTAGAACGTCCTTTATATATTAGATTTGAGATGAGAGTATTGTAATGTTCGAGAATTGTACGTATGAAATAGGGTATCGAGGCTGTAAGTGATAAGCATATAACGTAAATTGAACGTGAAATTTTGAGTCTCGCATCTCGTGTGTGTGTGTGTGTACACACATGTGGGGACGCACGTACATTATGTACATTTCAAGGTAAGCCGCAGGAGATTAACCCTTCCGGAATCATCTCACACTGACACGTTTGCACAACACCGGCATGTCTCTGTCTCTCTCGGAGGTAGTTTTCGCTACTTTCGCAGCTGCTTGCGCTCCCTCTACTTACTAATTGTATTTTCGTGGCATTATTGTTCTTATCATTTGCATACGATGCGAGGCTTGCCACTATTTGCCGATGCGATTCAAGTTTGCGCATTTTGAGCGATTTCTGAGCTCAAGAATGAAATTATGAAATTTGACAATTGACGCTCGCTCACAATACTCGTGGCTGTTTAACGATAGCTCTTACAAAATATCTTATTCCCAAAGTGCATATTTTAATTAAACGTCATTATGTTCAGCAGAGCAATACTTTAATTAGCTAATTAAAATTCAAGCATCGGTATAATGTAGCGAGGAGTCTTTTCTGTATACACTGGAAAGCTTTTCATTCGACTACTCGATTACAAAGAGTAATTATTAACCTGACTTTTATTCGATTTATTTCTTCAAACCCAAAGTTTTAACCACAAGTTTTGCCTTTTGTGTCCAAGTAAATATTATTTTAATGAACAGTATTGGCATTTATCGACTCACTCGAAGAAAGCCATCGGTCGTACACTCTGTACGTGTGTTTGTCGTATTTATCCAATGCAGTATTTGTACCGACACGAGAAACTTATTATGTGGTCCGTATATCTAATGACAATTAATATTATAAAAATTAGATAATGACCGTAGAGAATAAAAATATAAAAAAGCAGTTTTTTCAGGCACAACAAGTACGATGGTCATTTTTGGGTGACATTTCATGATTTTACCTAGAAATTAGCTGAAAGTAATTTCCAAATAATTTACGCTCAATATCGTTACATCTTCTTCTGAAATATTTTTGTAATTATAAATGCAAAATTATATGCAGCTTTCAACTGTCCATTTTATTAGTATATTATTTAGTGCATTATTTCTTCAATTAGTTTTAACGGAAATGTGGAAAATTTTGCAGGAAAATCATGTAATTAAAATTAATTAATCCTGCCAAATTCAGAACAATTTCCACTTTACCAATTCACAAAAGTACGAAAGTGTACGTGAGCGTTTAACAAAAGCGTATAAATTTTTTAAAATATATTCATCGAAGCGTAAAGAACTTTTTATAAATTTCAATTATACGGATCACGTGAAGTAAGACAAATTGACGCGAGCAATACGCATTAGAGTCTAAAAGATTAAAATGTAAAAATTTCTTTGTCTTAAAGCGGCCAATGAGATAATTTTTATAATTTTAGTCTATCGCGAGAATAGTTACAAAAAGGACAAGAAAGCAAGAAAAACAAATTTAAATGGCATCGCGTAGACCGAGATCACGTAGCCAAGTATAAGAAGCTCGCCAACTTTTACAAGATTGAATAAAAAATTCACTAGAATTATTGATTTAATACTTTCAAATGATCATTATTTCATTGGCAATCTATCGTAATAATTCACAAAAGGGTTTCCTTTTTAAGAATTTCCTCAGCGAAATAACAAAGAATCGCCTCCCATTACACATTGTTCATCATTGTGCGCTGGCTGTGCTTATAAAGCTATGCAAAAGTATAAATGAAGAAAGCAAGGGAAAAGCGACGCGCATTGAATTCCGTAGAGTTAATAACAGAACTCGGATTCATCATTTCTAAATGACCATTTCCAATTATGCGCCTTCAAATCCGAATCGAGCATCAATCCGATCGAATCAAGTGCTCTTTCACCTTCAACGGCAACGGTGCCCCAATGAACAGAAGCCGCCTCTCTAGCCGCAACAACGGCATCACTCCAAACATATTCGATTGAAACTCCAATCAGCACTCTTTCGCCCACAGTACCAATTATTTCTTTTACTTTGCCTCGCAAAACAGCAGTCGAGGATGTCTCTCTCCCCCACCACGCCAGGCCGCACTCTGGAGCCGCTCATCGACTTTGCCCTAATCTCCCCCAGCTAATTGCCTATTGTATCCACCTCCCCCTCCCTCGCAAAGGGCATATAATTCACGGTCCTCTCATATACATTCGTAAGGGCTTCCTGGACAGCCCCCGCCGAGTGAGGCTCTTATTTATTGGCTGGCCGAGGTGGGACAGATTACACGGCCGATATGCGCAAGCGTCTCGCGCTCTGACCTCGCGTGCCCGCGCGCACCTCATCGATTCCCTCGGCTCCGTGACTTTACACGTGTGCGGGCGTGCGCGCGCGCGCGCGCGACCTGCCCCTTCGATCTGGGCTCATCAATCTTCTCTCGTGCGCGTCTCCTACAAGATTGCCGATTCTTTACTGCTCGCAGCTGCTGGGAGAGGCGACGCGGAGGCTCGAAGGCAGCACTGCCCCGGGCCCTCGGACTCGGCTCCCATAACCTCTACTGTCCCAATGACTTTTTTTCAATAATATTAACGAACGCATGATAATGACAAAAGGCCTCGAGAGCCCTCAGCGTTAATGATGTCTGCAGATAAGGAGTCTATTTTTTAAGCCTCCACTCGCTTATCTAAATCGCCCCTTCGCTCGCTTCTATATATCTCGTCGGCTCGCTCCTTCTTCAATCGATGCCTCTTTGGAATGAAATGCCAATCTCATAGTGCCGCAATCGTCGCCAATGTTATTTTTTAAAAAGTGAGTTGTCTCGAGATGAGTTATCGGATGTTTATTTATGTAATTTAACGTATTTGTAATATTTGCAACGTCGACAAGTAGAACGAACGAAATTAATGGATGTTTCGTATAAAGTACGTCAACTCGGCTGGACTTGCATTAATAATTTTGATGGGCCGTTACGTGCACGCGCGCTATAAATGTGTATTTCAATAAATAAGGGAATCAAAGTTATCTTTACGCTTTAAAATGAAAAAGGAGAAAGAGGTGTCTCTTGGTCTCTCTCCGGCTGGCTGTGCTTAATTTCATAATTCAGCCGAGCCATTAAGCTTCTTTGGTTTACTTACTACTTTCCATCAGCTATTATTTTAACATAATTGAATAATCAAGAGGGAAGATTTCTTTTCGTGAGGCTTGATCAATATACCTGAATTACTTATAAGTGATTGTCAGTACTCTGGCAATGGAGCGCTAGCGCATTCATTTAGTCCCTCGTTTATGATTAAATCAAGTGTTTGCGAATAGACGTGAATGTTTAAATATAGCTTTGGTGCTCGCAGAATTGAAAACTTTTGTCAAATGATTTAATTTACCAACTGACTCGATGCACGAGCTACTTACAATCTAGACAAAATATAAATGAGGCACGAACTTTCAATTACCCGTCACTTGATTCGTACATTATTAACCTATAATTTATTATGTAAATTTTCTTTCAATTTTATTTATTAACCTTTGTTGATTAGCTTATTGATTAGCCGAAATATTTATCGGGATGAATGGCAATTAACAAAGTCTGGCAAATCATTAAGGGAGCGAGTGAAATAAAAAGGCCTATTGGCCTTTGAGTTAGAATTTGGCTTAAAATCATCAAGCTTAAACGTAAAGCCTCCAGCAGCTTTACGGGCCACAATTTCCAAATACAAATTAGCAATTCCAGTCACTCGTCGAGAGAAGCAAGCGAGATGAAAAGAAAAGGAATGTCCCATTGTCCCTTAACTCGATGCCTATCTCCTCAACTCGATATCGAATTTCAAGCGCCTCGACGCTCCTCCATGCCGCCTTCCACCTAAGACTGCGAATATTTTGCAGCGCGAGGCGTGCGATCCGAGAGCCGCGCAGCACCGCTCGTGCGCAAAAGGAGAGCGAGGAGGGAGAGGAAGAGTCGGCGGCCACAGTAGGCAAATCGTTACGAAAATGTAAAGTGAAACGCCAAGAGGGTTCCTTCCCGACGTAGCACATGTGGCAGTCCACAGTGACGCGGAGCGACGATCCGCAGACGCAAAAAGTCCCTATTGCTTCTCCTCACCTCCTCGCCCACAATCCATTAGCTCGGCTGTCGGCCATCAGCCGAGGAGCGCCAATATCCAGTCGGTTGGGGGTGGGGAGGGGGCGGGGGAAGGTGTTTCGCTATTATCTGTCTCAGGTCTCAGCGAGAAGGAATGTTGCCAGCCACTGCTAAAAATCGATCTTGCCATTGGCGCTCCTTCCGCATCCTTTCCCGTATCCTTTATGCGTCCCGTATGCCAGGAGGGGGCGTCAATTGGATTCCCCGGGTAGGAATATTTGCCTCGCTGCTCAGACTCCTGCGGGACGACGGCTTTTTTACCTTGGCTTTGGCAAGCTTTATTTTTATCGCCAAAGTGCTGGAAATAATGCGGTGACGCTGGGCCGAGGTATCGCAGCGCTTCACCCCATTATCGTTATTTGCCTGCGAGGTCCAGCTTATTACGCGACGGCGTTCAAATTTTTATGATTGTTAAGGGATCTTATGAAAGATTTGTTTGTTTGTTTGCCGATGTTAATAATAGAGCGCCGTTTTCAGCTCCTTTCGTTGAGCGCGAAGCCTCCATTCTTTTTAATATTGGACTCGGCTTGACACTCGCCATTGGCCCCGATAATATGATAAATGAGTAGCAGCTTGCGATGCTGTTTTTGAATGTAATATATATATATATATATATATATATATATATATATATATATATATATGCCAATAGCATGTGCAATTTAGTGAATAAAGAGCGTAGTGCTAGACGTGGAGCTATAATCCTTATCTCTTCGAGCATTCACGCGTAATTGGATTATTAATGCACGAATTGCATTGGCCAAGCATTGATTATCGCCATTAGTTTATAAATGGAAGCGAATAATTGTTTTATTTGCCTAGTCGGTAATGTTGGACAGTATTCTTTCAGGCCTGAATGGGGGGGGGGGCATAATTGCGCTAGAAAAGATCGCATTCGCGAGCAATTGCAGCCATCCGTTGGCTGTAATTATTTTAAAAATGAGCATTAAGAATGCATTTCCAATAAGATTTTATGGAATTAAATGTTCTAAAAATGCAGACGGCGTTGCGTGTAGAGAATGCGTAAGAAATAATGCTTGCAATAGTTATTAGTTCGGGAGCAATAATAATGTCAGCTTAAGGTAAATTGTAATTGGTTGGCGGTAATGCAACAACGAGCCGAGCTAAAGACATGTACACTCGTCGGTCTGCTTTAATCTTCAATTGTCAAACGATTGGCTTATTGTTCAATAATCTTTGGGCCTCGATAAATGTTATTTAAATTTTAATAAGAGCATTTATTTGATTTCAACGTACACTCAAGCCTAATAATAAGTTCGCTTTAATACACCTATAGCATGTTTAACGCGATAAAGGCATAAGCGCACGGCACTAGCATTTCCGATTTGTAGAAACATTACTTAATAAACACGCCGGCAAAAGTCCCTCGACCGCACATTTACTCGCCAACTCTTTGCAGCAGCATCGAGCAAACCTCCACAACAATCATCTGTCAAAAAAACTGCAATCTGCTATTTAATTGCAGTGATCGCACAAGGGGATAAAGATCTCGATTAATGTAGCGAAATAGAAACATCATGCACTTGCCGTTAAGCAATAATAAATAAAACCTGCGGATTCACTGATTTAATCGGCAACATAACTCAACTCGAGCGCACCTCCATTCGCCCAATGCGCATCCTTAGTGCCGTCTCTCGAAAAAATACACCACGTCTGTCGAAGGCTCTGTAGCAAGTCACCCGCATCTCCGGGATGAATCTCTCCCCTCGGGCTCGTCTGTCTCACTCGGCAACAAAATCACTGCTACGTGTATATTTGCATTGGGCTTATTGGGGCTTATTGGTCGCGGCAAAAGCTCCGCTATCCACCGAGCACTGCCATTCCCAAATTGCTTTCTTTTGTCGCGACTGCACTTTTAATGAGCACGAAAAATGTTTGATGTGGATGATTAAAGGGGGCGGGGGGTGGGGGATGGGAGATACAAGCGTGTGATTCGGCAATTCGTAACGATGGTAATAACCGATGCAAAACAAGTTGGCAATAGAAGTGGGAAGCGTTAAAAATTGAATAGCCAATGTTAAAATGAATATTTCGTTATTAATGACCTGTAGTAGTGATAAATATGCGGAGCGGATGTTTTTTATTTGCAGCGCGGCAATATGGAAATCTTTTAAAATAATGATTAATGCTGCCTATACTAAATGATGAGCCGAGTTTTTTCATTTTACAATAATGACTAACATTTGATTGTATTACAATTTCAATTTCTAGGTTAACTCGTTGCTTCGCCACATTAATAACCTTGATTTATCATTTGCTCGTATTGTTCTTTTCGTAATCGTGTTTTAATCAATTGAGCATGGCACTATTACCAAAATGAAGATATTTCAATTTAATAAGAAATAAATCACTGCGATATTCACTGCGAGTATGCAAATCGATAGCCTATTAACTTTCACAATTTCCTTTCTGGCTCCTCCCGTTCGACTCGTTAACACAACCCTACGTCTTACCAATTAATATAACAATTTTCTAAATAAATTAAACACGTCTGCGTGCACCGAGGGGTAGTGGAGAAAAAATTGGTCATTTAACGCGATTAATAATTTTCAGGCAGCAAGGGAACTCAACATACACTCTGTAATTATGAAGAGTAGTATTAAAGCTGTAAAATTTCGCGACCTTGGCGCGTAAATTGGCTGAGACATCGAAAGAGAAGGGATTGGAGTTTTCGCCAGACTAGCTGGGCCCCATAATAAATAATTCAGTGGCTGGGATAGCTTTTCTTAATCATACCCTGAAAACGTCGATATCATTGGAATGAAGTGAAGCTTGCGAGAACACACATGTGCACTCCCAGTTGTGGATCAGTCGATATCGCGATCGGGAATTCATATTAAAGCCTACATTGATTATCCACCCCGTGCACGTCAAATCTTTACTCACTGCAATTCCACTGCGGATATAATTGACACGGCACGGCTCCATAATTATTAGCGCAAATGCCCCGGCACAATCTGAAAGCGAGTATCGACGGAAAATTCACTGACTGACTGCCAACGTAATTAACGACTTCCCGTACATTTCGTTATTATTTCGTTACTCCGCCCATCTAAAATGTTTTCGCGAGCTTGCCTCTGATATTTCACCAATTGTATTGAAAATCCCAAGCAATGCATATTAAACTTTCTTCTCCCACTTCTTTTAATCGCCAGGCTTTTTCATTATCATTGCGTATTTCGTCAATTTTCTCTTACTTTTTATTTATTTACTCGTTGTTTTGATGTTACGCGATTACATGTCGTGTCTCGAGGTTGCTCAATTTTATTCCGTCGCCACTATTATTACAAGGTATTTTTCATCTATTGTGCACGATTTGATATATTATAAGCAGTATTGAATTATTACGGTAAATCTGGAATAAAAATAGGCAGATTCATTAGAATTGTGTAGGTATCTTATTAAGAAATAAATAAACTTTGAACGTTAAAAGCTCTCTTTTATATATACATATATATATATATATATATATATAAAAGCTCTCTTTCATATATATATATATATATTGCACATAGAATCATCTTAACTTAACAGAGATTCAAGATAAACAAGGTTTCTTATTCCTTCGTCTCTTCTGCCTGATGTTTATTTAAGGAGAAATAGCGTATTACAAAGTCCCTTATCAAATTTAGTTTAGTAATTGAAATACATGTCAACATATATTTATTGGATGCTTGGATTATGTAGCTGCGCATTAGCATATTTATCGCGTAACCGAATCCGTACCTTCAACTTAAATGTCTTGAACGTGCAATTCAAAATGCTTACTAAATACTTTAAAGAGCTGCATCAACGTTTATCGGTGAATTGACGAACGTACTGAGCTTATCAACAAAACAACGCAGTTAACGGACTCGAATCATTCTTCTTTCGACTTCCGCAACTCAAGCAGAATACCGCTTCAAGAACTTTGGCAAAAATTGCATAACCTATCGATAAATGTCGATAACAGATTTGTTTCGAAGCATGTAGAAAGCAGCAAGAGTTTTATTATGTGATTTCTGTATTGATAAAAATAAATGCTCCTTCATTCGTGAAAATAAGAAGCATTTGTAGTTAAATAATAGGCTAAAGCTGATAATACGACTGCTGGTGAAAATTCGTCAATGACTCTAATAAGCTATGAACAATCTTGAAAGTAACTGCCAAAGAGATATGAAAGATTCCTTTCGTCTTTTGCAAGATTGAAATGACGAATTTTTTGTAGGAATTAAAATAACGTACATTTGAACAAGAAAGAGAAGCTTGATTACGACGTCCCAGATAACTAAAACGAAGCGAATGGTTCGCCTGGAAGCTCAAAATTTCATTTTCTCATAAAGTCATTTATACCATTTATACTATAAAAGGCAATTCCGTTTGTAAAAAGAAATTAACTCTTTTTCGCCAAATAAGTTTTTCTCTCTCAACTGCCATTGACTCTTCCTTTTTACTCTTACAATAGGGGAAGTAGCATTTCACTACCAACGAAGCTTTAACCCACCATAAAAGGCAGCCTCATACTTTCCTCCTTTTTTTCATACCCAACAAACGCACGGTGACCCGCTCCACGCACGCACCCCCCCCCCCCAAACCTTCAGTCCCCCACTTTACCGCGACTAAAGCTCATTCGAAAGCGAGCCTCGGCTCGCACGAGATTCACCGATCGGACATGAGACCCCCGTCCCCATCCCCCACGCCACCATAAAAATCAGTATATCCTATGCGGAACAATGCAGACGAGTCACACGGAAGTGTAAGAGCACGCCCTCGAGGTGAGAACGCGCGTTTAACGCGCAGTCACGTTCTGCCCCCCCTCCCCCCCCGTACGTCATCCCGCCGGGGCTTATCGGCCGCCGCCCCAGCCCCCAAAGTGCCGTGGGAAAAGCTCCCGTATTGCGCGAGGAGGAGGAGGAGGAGGGGGTGGCCGCTGCCTGGGCTCAAGTGGTGGCGGCCGCAACGAAGGCAAATGACGGGTTGTCTTTCTGATTTATTACATTTCATTCGGCACATTGTTATTGCACTCTTTGCTGCTGTGCGCGAGATTATCCGAATGAAAAAGATGAATCGAATGCTGGAGATCGGCTCTCGCAAGTTACGCCAATCTGCCTGATTGCACACGTAACTTTCGCAAAACGTGTTCCTAGTGCTCATTTAATATTAAATAGGGAAATTCTGGGACTGGCATCGATACTCATTACTTTTAAACGAATCATTGCTTCGAGACTTTGTAATTCGATTCTGGCGATTATTTGATATTGCCGATTTCAGCCGAATTATTTACTTATATTATCAGTTTCGGATACTACATTCATTATGTAATACCATGAAATAATAACTACATTATTACATTGTTTTATCTTATCTTTATTATGATAAGATTTTGTAGATGTAAATCTAAAAGGAGCAATTGTTTAAACAGTTTACCGAATGAAGAAATCTTTGGTGAAAAAGAAAATTTCTCCTATCATATTCCACATAATAACTAACTTATTGCAGCATTTCGATGATATAATTGTATATTATTTAGGTACCGCTTAACCTTCTTTCAAAATCAAATGCATATTAAAAAAAAGTAAGTGCAAAGTTGACGTGACTTTTTATTTTGCAATGAAAGACAAAAAATTGATATAGTAAGCCTAACTAGATCACGTGAACTTAAAAACTTTCCTCGACTTGGTAAGCTAAACTTTCGACGCCTGCGTGTTGTTAGCCAGACTCTCAATATATTACATAATTTTATTTCTCACACTTTTATAGTTTGTATAATGAATGTGTGGAAAATGTTAACATCAATTTCTAGTTGAAAACATATGTACATGCAATACTCGCTGTGCATTGCACGATTGTCGTATTACATTGACGGCCCAACATTTATGTCAAAATGTAATTAATAGCGAATAAGTATTTTTCGCAATAACAGATATAATTAATAAATAATAGTATTACATTGCGGCCTATAAGTAGGCAATTATTTTATTCATTTTTATAACGACAGTACCTTATAATGTTATTAAATATTTTTGTAACTACAGTATTTTACATTTTATCGTCAGTATATAATATTCCTCTATAAAGTAGGGTATTTAAAGGAAAGAATATTGTTTTTAAACAATACAATATTATTTAATGTAACTTGAATATTTATATGCGTATAAACACGTACATTTGCATTTAAATGTAATAAGATAATCAAAATAAAACAAAATTTTTCAACTTAAATTATGATTATGTTAATGTTATAATATAAAAAATCGAGATTAATTTGTATTATTCTTATACACTATTTATAAATTATATCAGTTGTTACTCTACTTCTCCAACTATTATTTTTCAACTTACACTTTAATTTTTTCTTTAATCTATCTTCGAGATAAGGCATCTTTAGGTATACAAAAAAACTCAATTTAAATCCAACATGATTATTCACACGCTTAATTAACTTATGAAATATATATTTTTACGAGTCATGCTTAATTAAGAATATATTTGAATGTAAGGCCAACCTTTACAATTACTTATTTTAAAAATGGGAATTTAATTGATACTCTCTTTACATCCCTAATACTTATTTTAATTAAATAGAATATTATTATTTCTAAAATTTACTTTAATTAATTTAACTGATTTTAAAATAGTTTCGTTCAATGGCATAAGCATTTATGAAGCGTTCTAAAATACATTCTTGTAGGCTAATCATATACATGTACTTACATATTTTTACTTAAATATTCCTACATACATACGCTCACTTCTCTATAAACAATCAACGTTATTATTGAAGTCGATCTTGACTTACCTGTAACAAACGAAAATTAACAATGTTACATTTCATTTAGCTAATTAGTAATAATAAAGGAATATGTATCGCAGTATATGTAAATTAAAAACGAATGGATCATTTTAATTTCGTGGTCACATTCCTCCGCATATATACGAAGAGAAATACTTGTGCAATAAATAAAAATGAAAAATTCAAATGATATATTCCGTATGAGATTTATTATGATAATCAAAGAGAACCTTTAACATTATTTATAGCGATTTGAATAAATTTTAAAGCAATAATAGGTATTATTAAAAGTATAATAAAGAACAATGAATTATTTTTGAAAAAAGTTGAAACACTTTTACGTTGAATGTAATTTACGATATCTTTAGAGCGTTGTAATAAACTGTGTTATAATATCGCTCTTAACAATGCAATTCTAACGATAACAATAATAACAACAACAATAATAATGAAAATAATTGTAACGACAACAACAATAGTGACGTAATAATAAAATGCAGATGGTAAAATAGTAAGGGCTCGGTTGTAATTCAGATACTTAATTTATGGGTTCTATCCTCCCTTTGTTCGTTGTGACTGTTTGAATGCAAAAACTGACGCGATAGATATTCGTGAAAAATTAACGATTCACAGTCTATAGATGAATTTGGGAAATGAGCTGCAAGGCGACGCTCCCGAGGTCTGAGCAAAATCCAAGATCGTATACGCGAAAGAGTCTCGATTGACCCAAATTAACCCAAATAGCTGGCCCCGAGCATTGTCGAGGGCCATTGTCGAGGACCATTGTCGAGGAGGATAAGGAGGGTAATAATGGTGATCTCGGAGGGAGGGGCTGGACCCGCGAGGAGGACCCGGCGAAAAGGAGGAGAATACCTTTGAGGTCGCATATGGAGGCGAAGGCCTTGAGCTTCCTGGTGGGACTGGTGACCGCGAGGAGGAGCGGCGAGGCCGTCAGCTGGAAGGAGGAGCGGGACTTGCGCACCGACTGCTTTTGCACGCAGTAGCTGCGCGCGCGCCGCCGGAAGATCGGCGAGTCGAGGAAGGACTCGTCGTACTGTGGCATCCTGCCTCGATCCGAGCCTTTCAGCTCCTTCGGCTTCCACTACTTGTCACCAATGTCGAACTCACCAATGTCGAGTTTTTCATTGCATTGCCGATAAGATCGCGAGAGCTTTTACTTTGCGAGAAGCGCGTTGCGCCGCTTAATTAGCCGTCACTTTCGGCAGCAACGATAAAACCGGCGCCATTTCCACGGTGCCGTAATAGCGTGGTCTTACGGTGTTTTGATGGTGGATTCTCAAGATTACACGAGAGCCAATGAACTTTCGGAGCTGTTTTGCATTCGTTCACTTAGCTCTCTTTACAACTTTTGAACATAAATATTCAGTTCACTGGCCATCCTATAGTTGAGCCTCGATACTTAAAAGTACATTCGATACGTATTTACAACCTAATTGAATAATTCGTCATTAGTATGCCAGACCTTTTCTTAAATAATAATAATAATGATAATAATAAAACGTAATACGAGTGTGGCTCTGTAGGCAAAGTGGCTTGTACGAGTAGATTGTCGCGAACCGTAAAAGCCAATAGATACATTCGCCAATATATTAATAGCTAAAGCTCATATTTGCCAACCTCTACCTGAACACATATATATACATATATATATATATATATATTTCTTCGCAAATTGCTCGTAAAAAATTATAAATAAAAAGATCGATGGGAAGTAAATGCATTGGAGGATGAATAATAATATGAGGTAAAGGAAGCACTTGAAAGGAAGCTTTTTAATAAAGCTACAATTTCTTCTCGATAATTGAATAAATAATGAATGAGATTTTGAAACTTTTGAACAATTTGTTTTTCTACGGCAATGTATGTATATTATCGATATAATATATTCAATGATCTCCAGTCGCGAAACTCGGTTTACTTTGGCCAATAAAATCATTCCTCCACTACGTGTCAATTTTCCTTTTTCATTCTTGAGACGACAGTGTTGGCATTTGAAAATTATTATGGACAAAACGAAGAAAGGAAAGGAAAATAGAACGAATATGGCCTACGATATTATCTGGCGTCTTGATAGTTTTTCGATGAAGATTACATATGCAACAGATAAGTGCAATGTAATTTACTCAGTTTGCTCAATATTATAAGACACATTTGGTTCTTTTTGCTTTTGCCTTTTTCTGTTATGCCCATTATTTATCTTTTAAAACGGTCAGTACACTGCATTGCCAATAATCGTTATGAGCAAGCAAAATAGTCACTCATAATACGGCAAATGAGCAAAGTACATTACATTTTCTCAACAATACTGTATGCAAGATGCACTAGTGCCAATCGATGAATATCAACGCAATATCAATCACTTATTACTTATTTTATGACATTACAACTAATGTCTTTACACTACATTCGTATTGTTATGTGAAAATGTATGGAAAATGGAACTAATATAGCAACGTGATTTTATAGCATAATAACATATCTTGAATAGTCAAAGCAATTGAAGTCCATGATATATCCAATCGTCAATACAATAAAAACAGAATAACGAACAAGTTTTATAGATTGGCGTAAACATTGTAGGAACTAACGAATAAAATCCATTGGCCAGCTATTAATATTCAACAATAATAGCAAATATCTGTCGTATGGTTGCCTGAGAATGTTCCTTTATTTGAAATATCGGGTGCTTCTTCGGGAGGTGTGGGAGGGGAGGGGAGTCAAAATTGACTAGATCGGTATTGTCATGAAAAAGGAAAAAAGGAGCATTGTATTCAGAGAAAAGCGTTGACATTGCGTAAAGGTAAAATTAAAATATTTAGCTATTTTCAACACCGACAAAGTCTTTATGGTATTATGAATGCTCAAACCATCAAATAATACATTAACAATGTCATCATCGGAAATATTCACGAGACGTTAGAAAGAATGTTGATAAACGTGATTTCAAATTGAAAATTTTTATTAATATATGAAAACGTCTCTAACTAAATTAGTCGCTGCTTAAAGTTATTGCTTGGTCAATGTACTCGAAATTTCTATTCGTGTTGATGCAAACCACAACGATTCCTGTACAAAGCAGGAAAATTTGATCCAAGACATTTGTAGAGTGAAGTTGAAAAATCAAAAATATCGGATTTCCCGCACAAATTTTACTAGCGTGAATAATAAAAGAAATTGTAATTCATTGAAAAAAAAAGGCATAATATACGACATGTTAGTGCCACTTACACACACGTGTAATACAATCTTATACACGCTCTCTTTAGTACTGCGAATATGTATTTCGTTGATCATAGGCCATGTAAAACTGTAGGCTTACTGTATGTAAAATAATGACTTTGAACATTAAATGTCTAAGGAACTGAGAAGCGCGGTGAATCGCGACTTACTTCACGCCTGTGCCGATATATCGAGATTAATTCTTAAACGAAACGAGCGAAAAAAATGCTACAAATCGAACCACTACCAACCCCTACTTATGCCAATGTCAATTCCATCACATCGCGCGATTATTACCTCGCAAATGGTTTCCAATACTGTCAAACGCAGCGAATTTGCCAGCACATCAATGGGCCATTCGACCGGGGCTCGCGCAATTACTCCCCTCGCCATCAATAATACCCAGGGCCCCCTCCCACCCCCGACTCGCCCTCGATACATAAAGAACCGTTAAACAGCGCAGGCCTGGGAAAAAAACAAGTCGATCCAGGCGAGGATAGGGAAGCGTCTCGGCCTCGACTCGAGTCTCGCGGCCTGAAACCGAGAAGAGGAGGAAGCCGCGCGTGTAACCGAATCCTTGCGCGGTCGCTTTTCACGGTGAGGAGGAGCTTCGCTTACGAAGCCGTGCTGGCGTAACGATACCTGGCCGTAACTCAGCCCCGGATCCCGATTTCGAGGATGGCTCATCGATGCCCTCCTACGCGGGGATTACACTGGCACATTGGCCGCTCTCCAGCAGCTCTGGACTTGGCGAAGCTTAAGCCGCGGCTTGAACTTTGGCTCGAGCCACGAGTCCACTACTGCCATTTCCCGAGCGATTCCGGTATACGATAATAGTCGCGATATGAGCGAGTATTTTTGGAGCTTCGCTAATGCCACCGAGTGGGAGCCCGAGCCTCCCTCCCTATCATCAATTGCCATCTTTTATTATAGACAGAGACAAACACTCCTCACGGCCGAATATCACTGGCTATTAAAAACGCGAGCGTCTCTGAATTAGAAATAGCGATCTTGTTTATCGAGCGGATTCCTGAACTATTGGCATTCGGGTGTCGGCTTTCACGTCGCTTTCTCGCCCCTCCAATGACAATTTGCCAACCTCTTTTCCCCAACTGACACGATCCTAAAGACTAATTGCCACCGAGCTATTATATCAACTGTGGATTATTCGAGACGTCAATGCGAAATATGAATCGGTCGTCTCTATTAGCGTCCCGACGCAAAATACACTTGCCACGTAGCCGAGGCTCTCGAGCCCTTAAAACATTAGGCTAATGCTCCGGAATTAGCCGGAGCGATATTCCACTCCCAAAGCATCCGAGATCGCTCTCTTTAATGTCTTTGTCGCGACTGGTTTTGAGCCAAGATTATGCGAGCCGCTGCGAAAGCGGCCAGCTCCGCCAACAATGCTAAATTATCAAACGCTTAGAAATTTTCTCATCCCGGCAATGCACACCTCCTCATAGCTCGAGCATTACCGGAGCTGCGCCAAGACCTCGTCTTTTAAATCAGCGCACCTCGGCAAACAAACACACAAGCCCGCGCCAGACAATTACAAGGACAAGTTGGCCACCACCGATCAACGCTCGATCAACGCTCGATCGACGCTCGATCGACGCTTTCGAAGGCGTCGCACTCATCACTTTGGCCGGCCATCGACAATTTTGCCGCCCCAACACAAACGAGAGACACAAACAGCCGGGAGCAGGTTTCAGCCCGACACTTTTGTCCACGGCGAGTGGCGAGCAAGTGAAGTGGACGGCGCTCGTTGACGAGCCCGGGAGCCTCCGCGTGGAATCCGGTCCCGATCGCGGCCGCGACTGCCCCGGAGGAGCCCGATGACGTCCACGACGCCGTGAGCGTTGACACACGGGGGCTCGCCTAAATATAAAAGCCCCGCGAAGGTGCGCGCGCGCGCGCGCGATATCTGCA
Organism: Ceratosolen corneri; assembly: GCA_030522565.1. Lineage (NCBI taxonomy): Eukaryota > Metazoa > Arthropoda > Insecta > Hymenoptera > Agaonidae > Ceratosolen > Ceratosolen corneri. The sequence goes on along the minus strand of JAPYYT010001529.1, from coordinate 24,578 downwards.
AGAAGGCGGATGCGCGCCCGCTGACGTCAGGGCCGCGTTTCACGACTCGCTGGACGTCGTCCGCGACGCCTCTACGGCCATCCTCAAACAGCTCGTCCTCGATAAGCCGCTTTATTTATAAAGCCGAGCGCCCCTATTCTTTTCCTTCGCCGATCCCGCGCTCCCGCGAATTATGGAGATCGAGCCGCTGGACCGGGCGGCACTCTTCGCGTCCTCTTTTCGCAGACGAGAATAATTCGGCTTACTTAGAAGTTGTTGGGCATGCAAGACATGCCAAGACTAGTGCGGCGCGCATTTAGTTGGCGTGCGCGTTTGCGTGTTGGCGCTGATTTACCTGATGGAGGCCGCGACGCGTGAAACGCAATTGCGTGATCGGATCGTTCCTCTTGCGAGCCTTTCAACGACCTTTGGCAGGATAACACGAACAAAGAAAATTAATAAACAACGCAGGCGATAAACATCATAGCGATAAACATGACGGATAAATTGAAATTGTTTACAGGGAAATCTTATTGAAGCCGCTGCTTCTTTACATTTAAATTTAAAAGATTGGTTCGGCCATTTGCTTGATGAGTTGTCTGGCTTATTCGCCAATTTTATTTGCCGCTTTAAGAAAAGTTATCCAACATTTGCATTAACATTATTAATTAACATTTGCTTTAACAGTTGCTAACGGACTAATAATGCCAAATAACAGTCCGAGGCAATACAATTGCGAGCTTTCTAATGCGAATATATATGATGCAAACATAAGCATCCGCGCTCAATATTATTAATCAATAAAATCAGTTTAATCTGGCCTCTTGGAGAGCAAACATCAGTGCGCTGCGTATTGATATGCAATGCCATGATTAATGGGAATTCGTATCGGTCTACTGACGCGAACAAGAATGATCGAACTTTTATTTAATATTATTCTCTCGCAAGGTGGCGGTGAGTTCGTGTGCCATTTCTCAGTCCACGTGAGGCCAAGTAACGAAACTCTTTAACCTTTCTGAATAATTTTTAGCACTCTGTGTCGCACTCTTTTCAAATGATCGTTAAACTGATAGGATGCTAATATAGCGAGAATATCAGATTGCGGTTAAAATTTAATTCGAGAGCAAATAACCGCTACATTTAAATTACATTGATGTAGCAGCTCTGGCGGATGGTATTCAGTATGCAAATAATTTCAACAACAATTCCTTTTGTTAAGCGGAAGCTTATTTAAATTTGAATAATTGATTGATTTTATCTTGAGGGTAACTATCGAACGTTAAATAACTGAAATTTTCAACAGGGGATCGGATTTTTTAATAGAAATTTCTCAACAACAAAGCCTTCTGTCCTCTATCACTCCATTGCCGCGATATAAATAAACTGCAATGTAAATAACCATAATTTTCAATTTCAAAGATAATGCTGCGGCTTGTTAGCCATTAGGGATCACGCGACAGAGCAAGACATTAAATTTCTTTTTTCAACTTACAATGAGACAACGCACAAATACGAATGATTGGCAATGCCTTTTCTTTTTCTTTTTTTTTGTTGCCTTTTCATCACTGAAATACAATTACGCTGACAGAGTTATATAACTAATTATAGCATCGCTGAAATATAACTTTGAGCGATATCTCTCGGTCTGTTCTCACTCATTGTTAGATATGATAATGTATAACAAAGACCTCGGAACTGCAGAACAACTGCGTATCTTCGCTTCCAAAGATATCGAGAAAATGTCGAAAGTTTATAAAGGAAATATCGGCTGGCTAATTAACACATATTAATACCAAATTATTTTCCTTTAATATCCAAGTCTGGGGCTTCATTATTCATTGAAAGCTTAATTCTCCTCGTCTCACATTTTAATACACAGCTTGCGTAACGTCGCTTTCACAGATAAGAAAGTTTATCGATTCTTCCACACCGAGGAATACAAGGCTTGGCATATTTTATAACTCGAGCAAACGCTCACTTGGAAGATGAAGCAATGCAAATCAACGGCCAATATTACTTTTCCCAATAAATTGTCGGCCACAAAAATAAATCGAACAAGTGCTCGAGCTCGGGGGCGCATAAAAATCATCGGATAGCTCCGTCAGACGAGCAGAGTCCGAACGATACAGCTCGAGTGATTTACCGCGAATGACTCGAGATTATATTTTCATTCCATGTTGAGCGAAACTTTATATCAAGCATCGAAGAGTCTCGGTCGTACCGACTTTCGACTCGAAATACCACCAAGACCGTACCACCAGCCCAATCGCACAACCTCACAACCAAAGCGATGAGCCACAGCTAAGAGAGCAACAGGACTCCATGCCAATCTATTATAGCAAAGAAACTGAGACACAGTGCAAAAGATCCATCTCTTCTGTGGTCTGCTTCTTCCAAATATCATAAGGATGTTGCATTGGATGGCTAGGCGAGAGATAGACAGAGAGACGATGGTCTCGTCTTCCTTTCGCACGCTCCTGCTTTTCAACAAGGCGGCTGGATTCACTAATTACCCCCTCGTCGCGCTCCTTCACCACGAATTCGTATAATTAATTTGCGCTGGGCTTTAGCTGTTATCGTAGCTGAAGATAATGAACTCGATAGAAAGCTATTTGCCAGCGGTAACTGCCACGAATTCAACTCGCGTGCCTAATCGCGACGCTTGGACGATTGTTTTTTAATTTAATCGGCGCACTTGTGCCGAGGAAACGGGGCCTCTAGTGTTCCATCTTCCGCGAGCTACAATAATAAGGCTTGGACGCGCGAGATTTTATTTCGCCAAGACTTTCCTTCTCCTGGATCCCTTCTCTTCTTAAGCACTCGGGCTGTACATAGTGAATTTCTCAAGTGATGCTACATCTATTGGGAATTCCTCGATCTGGCGGTAATGTATCCGCCTCTCAACTAATGGGGAGCCGAGTGGCGTGGACTACCGTGTCTGATAAGCATTATAATTGAATTATTGGAGCAAAAACTTGAGCTCATCCCCGTAGTGCTTTGCCTCGTTCGCACGAAGGTAGAAGATCGAGAAAACTTCTTGCGCCAGTGTTGATGTTATGGGCTTTATGCTCTTACAATTGGGAATGCAACTCAATGAAAGGAAATGAAGGTAAAGTATATTGCTGTTGGTTGGCATTTCTAGTCTAGTTGCTTTGTCGCTTTAAATTAGTGTTTAATTGTAAGAAAAGAGAAGGTAAAAAATAATTGCAATTTGATTCGTTATGCTATTCGCGCAACATTTGCTTTAATTATTATAATTTCAGCTCATATGTGGCTCGGATTACAGAAGTGTATTTTTTTTTTATTAATTATAAACACTGTGTATCGAGCACATATAATCTATTGCTAATTAAAATTGAAGAACATAGCAATGTAAATAAATCAACGAAATTTACATAGCCGTAATAATTAATGGTGAAATAGAGTGATTTAACACTAATTCATAGAATCTAATTTTGACTCTAAATAATTATGATGCATTTTCCATCGCGTCTTAGAAATACATGAGACTATCTATGTACTATAATGGAAAGAAAAAAGTGGAATGTAAATCAATTGTTATAAAATTATAAATTTGAAAAACTGTATAGAATTCATTTTGTGGTGCATTGGCCATCTTCAAAATTCTATATAAAATTACAAATACTCATACAACCATTTTTAAGTACATGAATTTGCAAGTATTTTAAAAAATTTATCTAAAAAGATCCTTTAGAAACTAATAGTTATGTAAGGTATATTTTCATATTTTGAATTTCAATTTTGAAAGAAGATTTTCCATGAATTATATTCATGTCTAGAAAAGATCTCTATGCACTCTCTGTTTTTTATGTAAAATCTATTCAAATTTCTCATAGAAAAGCCAATGTTACTTCAATAAAATACTGAAAAGGTACTTGAAGCATATACATATACGCTATATACATATAAATATAATTTACTTTTTAAGATTTATAATTTTTAACGAATATTCATTTCCAAGTTTTTGTATTTGCCGAATAGTGTTACAAACATGCAATTAATGATTCTATCAATTGTGCCAATCAATTGAAATTCAGAGGAAAAAAACATTTGTACACTGCTCGTAATTTTAATGATTTAATGGCTTTGTATTTCCTGCTAAATCGATAATTGCTAGCTCATTAATACTTGAGAAATTGACTGGTGTAACGAATTTTAGATTTCAGATGACAGAAGATTGAAGACTGTATATGAGAAAGGATCGTTTCATTAAACTGAAATGTATATTATTGATTAATTTATTTTAGGACGAAGTACCACGACTATTTAATAACGAATATGTTTTTTAAAAAACCTTACTCGGCCACTCTTCGTTGAAAATATATGAAGCAGTGGCGAAAGATAGACTATCAACATTTCATCTTCGTACGATTCTACAATTTAAATAATATAATTATAAAAAAAAATTCTCAAATTAATTAAATTTATCCTCGTTAAAATCATCATTCGCGAATCTTTATCGAAATAACGATGAGCATCAGCGCGAATTGCGAGCGGAACTGGCTTTGCGCGCAACGAAAGAGAGGAGTTGAAGAAACGGAGTCTGCGGGAGAGGAGAGAGAGAGAGAGAGGAACAGAAAATATGTCATGTAGTTGAGTAGAGCCATTATCACACGCTAGAACGAGTATGTGAGTCGGAGGAAAGGCTCGATATGGTCTAAAGCCTCCAACGCGCCTCCATTTCGCTTTTATTTTGTGTAAATCAGACGAAAAAGCTAATATGTCAAACACAGTTCGGATGCAGTTACTAGAGGCCGGAAACTTTTTTTCAATTTCTCGCCAACTTGCATTATTTCCAAACATTTTCTTCGCGTGAATTTGCGAGAGATTAGCATCCCCGTAAGAGAATTTAATTTTGCCGTTGTGGCGCGACTGATCATCTCCGAATCTTAATATATTCGTTGTCTATATTCATAGCTCATGGGCAAATGAAAGAAAAATTTTGAAGGGATCAGAGCTTTTAACAATTGATTAAATTCTTCGAATGTGATTTAATGTACTTGTTGTTGGATATTATGCAGCATATGATAAGAGCCTGGATTTAATAAATTTAAGTTACATATTTCCGTAAGGCATGTTTTATAATTGCTAATAAAGCTTCAATGTGAAATTCTCTAATAATACTGCTGAATTTCGTGAGGAAAGTGTCTTCGGCATCTCGGCAATCACACGCCTTTATCATTGAAATAAAATATTTAACCAATATTTAAATTCAAAATAATAGTTTACATCTATAAATAAACGCGCGAGAAATGCCATTTCATTTTTATCAGCTGCACACACGTCGTTATTCATTGAATGGCAACAACTACAAAATGACTCAACACATTTTTTTTCAGATATTCAATTACTCGTTACCATTTATAAAACGAAGGCAATTTTTCAGACTTTAATAGTGTCCAGGCCAATAAGCGCTCGATAATTCTGGATATCTGGATATCTAGGCACTGGGCTACGTTGGCAGTAGTGCGTACAGCGCGAGTAATGTTTCAATTAATTGAAATGATATTGATAAGAATTTGATATTGTCGTTGACATTTTCGATTGAATAAAATAGCGCTGCTCGATCGATATTTTTATGCCAAGTGACTACTACTACGATGTACTACTAACACGATGTAGTAACGTCAGTGAACTTGTAACCCAGATTTTCGCTGCTCACTTCCTCACACGCGATGAGGTAGCAACTCCCGCGGGCTTTTCGCGACATTTTCGGATAAGATCCAAGATGCTCCTCTAATTCTTCGACTTTATAGATCTCGCTGAATAATATATTGCCATACCTTCACCTGATCTTGCAATAGTTACGCCGCACTCGCTGGCATTCGAGCAACAAATATCGTTTTTCAATAAACAACACAAAACGTTTTTGCTCTGCGCGACTTATGAGCTTGAATTCATAATTGAAAGCCTTGAGATAACATATATACATGATTTCATGAGATTTTGACAAAAATAGACAAAGATGAAATTTTTATTAAGATCGATTAAATTTGAAAAATTGCATTAATTTGACTAATTTTGGTATAAACAGATATTGAATGCATTGCTATAAAAAAAAAAAAAAAAAAAAAGTATTATATATATAAGAAGCGCTAAATTATTTATTATGCCGTTTAAATATTTAGTACGCTCAAATCAAATGTGAACGATCAAATTTCCTGAATAATTTTATTTCTATAACCCTGGTTTTCTTGCAATGAAATTAAAATTGCAAATAATTGACAAAATAAATCTGGCTTTCAAAAATAATTAACTTTCTCGATTTTAAGCACTTACTCGCGTTGTACTCGTTGATTTATAATAAATAATGAAGATATACAAACAATAAATTAACAAAATTAAGAATCTGTACGTACAAGTCGTATGCTTATGTAATTATTAGATACGCACAAGTATTGGTGAATTATACGAACAGTGTGTATAAGGAAAAGTGAATTTGTTCTTATTGATTAGCGATTAAGAAGCATTCGAAAACTTTCTGCACTTGATAACAAACATCACTGCACAATACAGATTGAAGGTCAAACGCGAGAGAGTGAGAGAGAGAGAGAATTCTTATTTCGTAAAGATGCTCACAAAGTTTTTTCATTAAAAAACAATTTAAATTCGCGTTGTCAATAAGGTGACTCTCATCTAAAAAAATAAAAGTATTGTTTTACATCCGTACGCTGCAACAGATGAATCGTTTCTGATTTTACGAGCGACAAAAACGTAACTGAGGTCGCGCTTACGAAGAAATCGAAATGCGTCACGAGCAAACTGCGTACGACGCTCCTGCGAGTGCGATCGCATATCTCAGTTTTATGCAAGAAGAATACGGAAAAGACGAAGAAAAATATATAAAGGAACAAATAAGGTTGCGTATTTAATAAGCCAGATCACGTATTTACTCTGCGTATTTTGATTAATTTCGAGTGTAGCCCTGTCACGAAAATTGTTTCGGATTGTTAATTATTTTTTGGCAATATTGAAGAGAAAAAAGAAAAGAAAAGAAAAAAACGCTAATCAATAAAAGTAAGCGGTTTTATTATGTAAGAGTTGAGAACTAATAAATTGAAATGAACATAAAATCGCTATCATTGTATCCATACGTGATCCTACATACATAATGTAATGAAGTTTATTGTTTGTAGTCTCATAATAAATTACGTTCTATCAAATCCCATAAATATTAGCCCAGACTAATAACTTTTTAATAGATCTGTCAAACCTTTACATAAATAATACGAAAGTAAGTCACATTAGTTTGTTAGCGTTTGCAAATAATTTCTATTCGGAGGTGGCAACATTTGTCAATTGAACACGTAATAAATATCCTACGAGTAAAGTAAAATCATTACAATATTATATTTTTTCCACTTCATTTAATCGAATTTGATATTTAAATTTACAACGAATCGAAAGAAATTCATATTTTCTCCTATCGTTCATTGATTGCGTATGCTCCAAGTTATTAAAAATATTAATGGTCTCCTCTTAATATTTATTACGTACTATGAATTATTGCGTATCATCAAAATAACAATTGAGCCTGGTGTAATAAATTATAATATGAAATATTGCAAACAGAATTTCCTTGCAACTAAGGTTTAAAATTTTCGTCTTTCCTTTTTTACATGACAACAAAATGGCAATATTAACAATTCCAAGAGCAACGATAATTCCAAATGAAAACATATGCTAGTGTAAAGGTAGTTAATATTATTCTACGCGCTATTTAAGATATAGAGAGGTATTTTGCCGCTTTACGACGGCACTAAATTGTCTCTTCAATAATATTTCCAATTACGCTACGAAGCCTTAAAACTTCTAAATATCTTGTGGCAGCAAAGCACTTCTGACGACGGGAAATTGTCATACCTTATAGGCATGCAATCGCACATCTATTAACTTGATCCGTACGATATTCCAAATGCCAATGCTAATGTGCAAATTGCAGCAGAGCATACACTAAGTACGCATTTCGACGAAATGCACGCATACAGAGAAGTGTTACAAATGAGAAAAGAATAGATGACCGGGATAAGAACGTGTCAGTGACGGGTACGTAAAAGTGACATTAAGACGTAAAAAATGCTGCCACCGTGACGTTATTGTCACGCGAATCCTGTAAGCTCTCGTTACACTCTGCAGTTTTTTTTTCTCCCCGTCTTTCATTCTTTTCCTCTTTCTTTTTTCAATATCCCTCGGAAGCTCGTGTCTGAATTTACATTTCTGCAGATCTTTTACCCGTGATTTATTCCAATTGTTCGGTTAGTGTTACCAAATGGTTTATATGGGTTATAAATATTCATTGAAAGCTTTGCGGATTAACTGGTAGCTTATCTGTTTTTTTTTTTTGAGGGGCAAATTCAAAATTAATGATGACGCTAGCCGATATCAGCGCGCTGTAATACTTTTATGCCTATGAATATGATTTGAGAATAAACATTATTATACGACGGCATCTCGCATCTTTTAACTCGCGCATACATTTCATATGGATTACGCGCATGCGCGGTGTCGGGTGCCTATGTGTTCGGCGATAATTTTATCAGCTTTATTATAAGATTTAATTGAATTTATTCTTATCCAGGAGCTTATTAAACCAGATAGATAGAAGCGCGAAGAAATGAATGTAATTGCAGGTAAAATTGTATTTTATAAAAATGAGATGGAAAACATTTTTATTAAAAAACGTGCAGTTATTTCCGCATTTATGTGCGTAAGAAAAGGTTTCGTTTAAGAAGTAATAACGCATTAAATTTTAAATGAATATTCTTAAAGTTTAAGAAAAATCCATTTAAAAGTTATAAAGCGCAAGTGCAAGATGAGTAGAATTTTTTAGGTAAGCTTGTGAAGAATGCTTCACTTGAAACTTGCTAAATTATAAATGTAATTTTAAAGTAATACGGTAAAATCATACGAAAACAACTCTTGCATATAAAATAGGGTATTTAGCGAGAGGTCTTTCTGAAATTTATAAAGTTAAATTATATAAATAATCCGATGGAAATTTGAATCTTCGTACAATTTGAGCCCATCAATCAATTAATAATCAATCGAATCTCTAAATACCGACAATATCATTCAAAATATTATGATCTTTTCTCATATATATATATATATATGAAAGCTAATATAATGCTTCAATACGAATAAAAATATTTTGTTTAAATTTTTAAAAATGTGTGTCATGTTATTCGAAACTGTAGTCATATTTCAAATTTAAATTTAACCAAACTTAAATAATGCATCGTATCCAATCTGCAATAATAAAGTTCTATATTGCAAACTAAAAATTTTAATACTTTAATAATAAAGAGTTAAAAGTCGAGCTCAAATAACGGGAATAGCGATAAAATAAGGAATATATTTCGAGAAGACGACATAAGCATCTTAAACTATCTCAGCTCTCGCTCTAGAAAAACCGTTTCGCATTCGACGAACGACTTGCCGCGCGCACGCAGCCACACACACACACACACACACACACACACACACATGGTTGCAAGCGGTTGCTTGCATAATTCAATTTATAATACAAACGAGGAGAAAGATCGGCACTTATGTGCTCTCGATCACAGAACGTTTAATCGACGTGTGGCCGTCAAACGAGTCTCAACTTCAAAGCTCGAAATCAGCGTGTGAACAAGTGCGCGCGATCGTTAATGGCTGTGCCAGGGCGCACGCGCACCTACACGTGTTCGGCCTAGCGCTAAACTAATTGAGCCTTGATCGTCAATCAGACGGGCGAAAAAGGCGGAGAGAGAGAGAGGGAGAGAGAAGAGCGGCAGGGACGTTGAATGCTGAATAAATTGATTTCGTCTGACTTTGTCGCGGATGAGATGGAGACGCCCGACTAGGATAATTTATTAAGAAAGAGCGAGCGGTATTGATCCACTTTCTATTATTAAATGTCCCTAAATGATTATGCATTTTTGCTGTCACCGTCTGTGGGTCGCAGGCACGATTGCCAGCCGTGCAGATATTCAGTATCCGTTCGCTAAAGTAAAGGGGTTTTACCGTTAAGTTCTCAACGCTTTTTCAATAATTCCATTATTTCTGGGTGTGGAGGGGTGTCGGAGTCGCATTTAAGAGGCTTTTTGGGAAAAATCTGGGAAATTAATTGCTAAATCGCCCGAGTCTTGGAAAGCTGTTTGTCGCGTTCTCGACTCGCGTACACGTTAAGGCAAAAGTAACCTTGGATCGATCAAATCCAGATACTCATGGATACATGAAATTTATTATAATTGGAGCGTGAATTATTATTAGCTTAAAGTTTAAAAGTATAACAAGATCGCTAACTCTCGCGGATCATTATTTCTAATTTATTTTATTTCGGCGCAAGTTTTGAATTTCACATTTAACACTTAAGGCTTCCTCTCGTTTATTAGAAAACTTACCGCTACGAAGAAATTAATTAAAAAGTCTCACTTCACTCGCGCAGCATTGTGACGAAGTTTTAAATTATGATGATATGTAATAAATATAGATATCAAGTGAGGCGAATGAAAATTTCGACGTTATTTCATCTTTCGCCAAATAGGCGCAATTAAATCCAATGCTTTTAAAAATAATTAATTCTTGCTTTATAGTTCGATTATATGTTATTAGACATGTCTCCTCGACGTATCTCGAGTACGCGCATTCAATTAAAACGCACTGACATTTATACAAACCAATACACACACACACTTCGACGTCGACAATGGACTTTGCAGGTCAGCTGAATTATATTAGTACGATAATGGCAATAGATTCCTTCGCATTTTAGAAACTGGAGCAAAACAATTTTCATAGATCGTTAAGAGTCAACTACTACAGTCGATTATCAATCTGTCCACTCAAAGAGCCTAATTTATAATTCTAGCATGTGCATTACGCATCTCCGAGTGAAGTGGTTCGCACCACAACGAAATTGGCAAACGAATTAGCAACCAAAATCTAAGACTATAATAAGACTACATAATAGCGACATTTTTGCACGAGCTTCGTAGTAGTGCCTCATCACTCCCGCTAAACGAAACCCCAATCTACCTTACTCGTAAAAGCCATCCCAATCCAACGTCGCTTCCAATAATACATCCAATAATGCCTACCCACTAGGATTAAAACGTATTTATTAGAACATAGTCAACACAAGAGCGAGCGAGTAATCCGTGCTCGGACACTTCCATTGGCACACTCGACCGTCGCGTCACTACGGCTCAAGAACAAAAGTATCGACAAACCCAAATTGACGGCAAATGACGAATGCAGCACTCGAGTGCGAGGCGCGAGCCCCCCCTGCGGTCTCTCGCACCCCCCGCCCCTCCCCCCATTACAACGAGGCCCAGATTATACAATAAGTCATGCGCACGTGCGAGCGCTCGCGAATCCCATCGGCATACTAAACTCCTCGTGGCGCACCGAGCAAAAATCTACGCCCACCTCCCCCACCTCCTCCTCCACCTCCTGCACCTCCTCCACCTCCTCCACCTCCTCCTCCTGCTGCTCGAGCGCACCGACTCCGTCGGTGTAATGTTACCTGGCACCTCGGCAGCCACGTCTATTTTAACGAGGATGACGGGGGTGCGGCACGACTCATCGGGGCGCGCTGGACCGTCGCCGGGATCGAGTCGTCCGAGAGTAGAGAGGCCGGTAGTAACACGAGAGCGAGAGGGGAAAGGAGAGCTATTTTCTGCCCTGGACACAATTTGCACGGCTGGCTGACACTCGTCGTGAGTGCTTCTGTTTAGCCGAGATTCCGGGCCGAGGAAATGCCCGCCACGCCGGATAAATAGCCTACGATTGTTGCTTTCCTGGGGATTATCGTTCTATCGAGTCGTAGTTTTCAGCTTCGGTCGAACAGCTGGCTGTTGAAGAAATTTACCAAAACAAGCATATATAGTGATGATAGCTTAGTCGCATTTTGAAATGTTCTTGGAGGGAAAGGACAATGAGAGTGCCGAATATCGCAAATAGATTAGCAATTTTTCGATTTTTGTTTGTTTGTTTGTTTTTTGTTTAATTGTGGTGGTAGGAGGGAGCTCTGGAGGAGGCCTAAGGTAGTGAGAGCAGGCATTAGAGCTCGAGGAATCGATAATGTTTCCAGCTATTAAGGCGAACGAACGAAAATTCGATATTATATCGTATATAATGTGTATAAAATTTGCGGAGCTTTAAAAGTTATCTCTAATTCGTAATCCGAGCATTCGCTGGGAAAGCATGGAGGATAAGCGAATCCGTATAACCATAATAGTTTTAAATATCTTACTCCAATACTATAAGCTCCTAAAGCTCGTGTGGGAAAACCGTTGCTATTCTTTGGCTTACAAATCTGCTCGAATTAAATTCCTCTATTCATATTTGCAAACGCTCGATGTCTTCGATTCCCACCGTCTCTCGAATATTATTTTCCCGCACTTCCAAATTTTACAAATATTCCACTAATATTACAAAGTCAGCGAGACGAAAAACAAAGCGCAAACTTATCACCGATGCATTGAAACATTAGCTGCTGTCCTAGATTCTTGATAAAATAAAAGAAAAAAATCCTCGCTATAGAAGAGAAACCTCAGTCGCGATCTCAAATTTTGTTGCTAAGAAAAGAGTTTAAAGCGGTAATAAATCCGAGGACACGAGACCATTAAAAAGTATTTTGGTAATATTTCGAGCAGCTTACTTTACAAAGTAATCTTACAAGATGTGTCGTGCGTTATTGGAGTTTAGAGGGAGAGAGGCGCAGTAGGGGAGAGGAAGGAGTGGGGCGGGCTGGCGACGGGGGGTAGGGGTAGGGGCATGGGGAGGAGGAGGTGGGGAGGTGGGGATATAAAAAAACGTGTATCATTATGAGACGATTGGATTAAGCAAAAAGTGCGGTACGCGTTGGATCATTTGACGTGCGTGCGATGAACAACATGTCCAGCAGATTAGCAAGAAAAGATTGTAGCTAGTGAGATAGCAATAAACTTTTTTTTATGCCTTCCGCTTGCATCTACAGGCCGTTTTGTGTCGGAAATGTCGGAATTCCCTACTTTTACCGCGCGTCTAATTCCTCTTTTTCTCGAAATAATTTTCAGCAGCTTGTACAACTTAGAGCAGCTTCATTTTCTTTATCAACGCTGCTTTACTGGCGCCATTAACCGGCTGTTCTTAAAATAATCTCAAAAGAATGCATACATAAATAAGAGAATACTGCGCTTGAGAAAAAAATATTAATTAAACGGTTGCTCAATTTTATCATTTTAGATTCATTTTGAAATGATTTTGAAGCGAACTGCTGATGTAACGCACTGCCACTAAGATACTCGCTGCTTCATTTACAAGATCAAATACAAACTTATTCATAATTATATGGATCAATTGGATTTTATCATTCATTTACGTTTCTTGCTCATAAGAATCTGATTGATACGATGTGCTTCAGCTTGATCAGACTACGTACACTTATATTGACAAATATACTACAATTTTAATTTCAATAATAGCAAAGTGTAATTAAAAGTACGCTTGCTATATATATATATATATAAATGATTAAGATAATGGTGTGCACCTACTTTAAACCAATAATAATCATATTATATGAAATATTGGTAAAAGGAAAATGTTCTGATGTTTCCAGTTAAAGTTACTACTTTTTTATATTAGTCGCTAGTCTTGTAAGAAATTAATATACAATCAAGTATCAGAAGATAAACAGATTAAAATTTAGCGCAGTAAAGATATTATTTTAATGTAATTATTCGTATATAGAGACTTACTTGGAAAAGGAAAGCGTAGCTTACATTAGTAATGTATTTATTTTAAGCCAACATTTAATATTGGAATTTAGCGCCGATACATGTGTACGTAAGGAGTCATTATTTTTTTACTTCATTTTCCTCCACATTTTTTCTTCAAATGCACGCGTTTTCCAACGGTATATGTTTTTATCTTTTTACGGGCTAATAATGTCACTTAACAGGAAAGATTTAATAAGATAATTTAGCAGGAACGAGCAGAGGCTATTTTTCTAAATTCTCTTGTAAACTACAATTTTACTAAATTAACAAATAGAAAATGTATAAAAAGTATGAGAATTCTTATAGGTTGAAACAGTGATTAATTAAAAGTAATATAAATCATAAGAAGTTTTTACTAGTACATCGATAATCTAAATTATAATAACGAGATTAAAGTATTCCAAGAATATTAATTGAAAATGATCGAATAATTGCATTGATAATATTGTTACTTCTTTCTTACGCATATACATTATGTCAATGATAAAATTAATAAAACGAGCTATAAGTTTGATTAAATGTACGTGTTAATTAATTTAGTTTTATAGGGCTTTATGGAGGAATATTCACTTTCGAATTTTCCAACACCCCCGACCGTAAAGAAATGTAATTACTTTGATTAAATATTATAACAGCACGTATAAACTGTAAAAATAAAAAACAATTCGAGAAATCTATGCTCTTCAATGGAATATTCGGTCTGAAAAGCATTTAATAATATGTCCTTTTATTCAAGTAATTATTGCAATTTATAAACGAAATATTATTAAACATTGAAATATTTATCTTTGAGCGATATTGTGTATCAAACAAATTGTTGTGTCACTTTAACATAATACACAATATAATACAAGAGTTGATTGCTAAAAGTATAAATAGAAAATTCCAAATATATATTGCATTCGTACATCACTCAAAATATTTAAGTGAGTTTATTATGCATATGAAACACTATAATTTTTATAATTTACGAAATCAGTTTACAATGTCAATAAACTTGCTTCTAAATGATTTTTAAAATTGCTCACGTATAACCTATGAATTCACGTTCAAATAGCTTAACTTTTAATATTTTTAAAAAAATGTATTGTTAAATTTGAATATTATTATTAAATTGAATATAATTTGATGTAGGTAAATTGGCATTATTAATCTATTAGAAAATAACCAAACAGAAATTCATGTACAGATAGAACATGCACATAATACATTCAATAAAACTGTAAGATCAGTTAAAAAATCATACGAGAATTTAGAATTAATACGTGTCTTTATTGAAAATATTACCTTAAATCTGTTTGATATTAAAGAAAATATCAAAGAAAAATGAAGGGCACGTCACTTTTTTTATAATGATTTTATAAATTTAATATAATGTTCTAAAATTTGATATCACTTGTTTTAAGATCAATAATGGTGAAAAAAGTTTAAAGATCTTTGTATTTTTTATGCTAAATTATATTGTGTATTATTAAGTAAATTTTAGTAATATCCAATACATAAAAACGTGAGAGAAAAAGAATTTTTTTTTTATATGAATATTTATATGGCTCTGTGCGCACTTTAGATCCATAAAAATATTTATGATTTAATAAAAACAGCACACCGATTTAAATGAAAACTTGACTTATTTATAAATATCATGCAGTTTGCTTATACAATTTTAAATGTAAATCACCGAATTAGTTACTCAGAATACATTTCAATATATAAAATTCATATGAAACACGCGCATACGCAAAGAGGCGAACATATATTTTTTTCATATAAAATATATCCAGGCTTGATATAATGTTCCACTTTTATGAGAAAGTTCGTTACGAATATATTATTATTATTATCATAAATACTAAACCAAATCTACTAAGACTGAATTAATTGTTACTTATCACAAGAATGATGGAGGCATTTTTTAAAGAAATCCTGCAGATTATGTATAATAAAAAAATGTAACGACTGATCAATCCAATTGATTGCATGTACAATGTTCAATGAATATCAAATAAAATGGATTATAGATGAAATTAATTAAAGGTATCTGTTCGGGACCATTTATTCAGATTCAATAATATCAGAGTAATTTTTAATGATACTTCAACAAATATCTTTAAAGTGGAATTTCCTACTAATTTTCTTTAATGAAGTTAACTTACACTAATATAAAAATTTACTAATCAAATTAACCTACACTATATCTTCATTGTGTCTTGTTGCTAAGACCGATCTATTACCAAAAAAAATTTTCAGCCTTTCCTTCGCTAAGAATTTATTATTTGTAATACTTTCAAGGAGCAGCCTGCCAACATGATATCGAAATATTAATGTGCAAAACACTAAAACTCGATAAACGTCATGTCATATTTTATTAAGCGCACTATTATTATAAAAATTCTAAGCTTTGCGTTGAAAAATGGAGCGCAACATGTTTTGCTCTCTCAATAAAATTGAATGCACTCCCTCATATATTATTATGCAGGTGTCCGTTTATATGTACACTTTTCCTTTATATTATTATCAACAATTTTTAATTAAATTCTCCATCATTTTATTTAACAACACAAACTCTTAATTATTACAATTATTTCGTTAAATAACTTATTAATATAATGGCATTGAGATGAATTTTGTTTCGATGCATCCATTGCGAGCTCTAATTGTACGTCATAATTATTCGATTAGTCCAATGAACAATAAATTTTTCTAATCAACGCAATGTTGATTTAGCCAACGTAAAAAATCATTATCCACAGCGAAATAGCCCATCATGTAGGCTTCAAATATTTCATCGGCCAATAAAATACCATACCGACTTTAAACGTCGCGCTCATAACAAAGGCTCCATTATTTCATGACCGCACCGACTAATCATTGACTCGCCGCGACTTGGCAAGCATTCATTATGAAAAGATCAATCATTACGAGCAATCGCAATCGAGCGAATTTCAATAGCAATCGCTCGAGATTCTCTTAAATTCAAAGGCACGCTTTCCGGTAAATCACACCCTTATACAATAATCAGTTGGACCAGAGCACTGCAAATGGTTTTTTCGACACCCACGATGATGTATTAATCCCCGTACATACCCAAAATACTTGTGGCTCCCACGCAAACGACAAGCAGAGCCCTAAGCAAACAAGGCGGACGCGGCCTCCCGGACCAAGTACTCGGAAAGCATGGCAAATCAAGCTCAAAAGCTCCGAGAACTACATGTCGGGAGCTCATCACCGACGTACGTCAGGATTACACGCGCCCCGACCGAATATTCATGAGACGCACGGCACTTCCAATTGTGTGCGTTGCGGTGCTTCGGATTCGTGTTTTTGGCATGAGAGCCAGATCGGGCTCTCGTTGCAAATCTGGTCGCAGCCTCTCGATGCAAAAAGCTATCGGGTTGCAGCTCGCCGAGCTACAGCAACTTACTTCGACGAGGAAAGGGATTAAGGGGTCGGTGGGGGGTGTGGAAGAAGGGGTTGGAAGGCCGCCGTCGTCGTCGTATGGTAGCCGTTGGGAATTAGGGTTCGTCATACGAATGGATGTCACTTGGGTCGAGAGAGGAATTGAAAAGGATCGTTGCACTTATTGTTAAGGATCAATTGTGTTTAAAGTGCATTGACTTCTTGGCTATTGCTTTAAAGGAGAGCGCAGTGGCATTATTAAGGTGTGTGTGTGTGTGTAATTTATAAGTATTTATAATCAAATTCAATACTGCGGCTAAGAGAGCTTTCAACATTTCCATTATTTGCTTTAATTACGGATTTACCTTGTACGAGCAATTATTATAAGGAAGAGATTTCAAGTACGATTAATTAAGTTTATAATTAAATTAATAGCTGATTGCTGCTTTATAAATTGAAAAGTAATGCGAAAATACTTATAAGCCTAATAATTAAGTAAGTATCTTTGGTATTACGTGATACAGTGTTCTATCATTTTATAGAATAGTTGCAATAATGTATATGAATGAGAATTGCGAAACTATAGCCAATTTATTTATACTAATTTTCAATATCTAAAATTGTAATGAACTTATTACCGTATCTTCGGTATTACAAAAAAGAAATATATTGTAAATACATAAGATAAAAGAATTTATAAGTTTTATTAATGCATGGAAACAAAAGATTTTTAAGCATCAGAATATTTTCACCCACTTTACTCGCCATAAAATTACCTTAAAATTGCTCTTTTACACTGTTTTTCTATTATACTTCAATCGGTCCACTAAATTAGAAGTAAATTTTCTTTCATGCGAAAGTACATATTTTTCTCATCCTCCAGGAATATCTTACTTTAAAAGCTACGTACAAAATTGTAAATAAGCCTTTTACTCGAAAAATGAAAAGAATCCCTACTTCATTTGGTTTACTTTTGTATACACTCGTGGGTGTGTGTGTGTGTGTGTGTGAGCACGCGCACATAGTTTGGACAAGCAAGCGTGCATGTACGTATTTGTAAATAAGGTTTGCGATGAAAAGCTGTAGCAGTTAGCTACTTCAGATTTACATATATATTATGAGGGTTGTAGTTTATAACAAAAAATAAAATAAAATAAAATAAAATAAGAATAAAGGTATAAAGGATGCAGAAAGAGAGAAAGCGGATGTTAACACGGATTACGAGCGACACGAGTTCCACAATAAAAAATGAACCCACCAAGCTTTGCTAACTCTCTCTCTCTCTCTCTCTCTCTCTCTCTCTCTCTCTTTCTCTCTCTCTCTCTACCTCTTCCTGCCTATCTATTTATTTATTCTTATTATATATATATATATATATATATATAAATACTAAAGTTGAAATAAATTTGACTGTCTAAAATCTCAAATGACATTCGCAAATGTACACGTGTATACATTCCAAAAATATCGACCTTATTGGGCACATGAGCTTGCAGCATTACTCTATGTTATGATGATGAAATAGTCGAGCGTGAGCATTCACAGTTTTACTTGTGAAATTCGATTGGCTTTCAAAGTTTGCACAAATTTTACGCTCTAACAACACCGGCTTTTCAAATTCTCATTTACGTTATTGTGCACAGCTTTTACAGTGATCGCATCCAGCCATTTGATAAATTTGCAATAACTTAGAGTTTTTTATTACAATTTTTATTACAACTTTTTTAACCATAAGGAACCGTTCACTTCTTACACATTTTTTTTTAACATTTTATTCCTAACTACTTGAAGATTAGTTATTACACGTTAAAATAATCTTTAATAAATGCAATAAATGACTAACCCTCATCAATTATTGCTTCAAAGTATTTTCTTTTAATTAAAATGAAATTTTAATTGAAATCTAATATAAATTTAATTGTAATTATTATAATTGCTTTAGATCAATGCACCATAATTTATGATTTTATAATGATTTTTTATCATTTATCACTTAACCATTAATTAATCAATCTAACAAAGTAAACTCAAATCTGCTTGATTATGAATTTAATTTGCAATTACACATAATCTTTTATCTGAAATCTCGAACAGCTGTACTATTGATAAATATATAAAATATTTATAATTATAATTATTCCAATGTAAAATAACTAATGTGCTCTATTTTAATACACTAATTACAATAAAATAAACTGATTAATGGCATAATTAAGCGTGTAAAATGTTAAATAAATCTTATGATTCTAAAAGTTAACTTTCTAGATGATTTTTACATAATAACTAGAACTTATTATTAAAATGACTTTCCGAAAAATATTCAAATCACTCAATCATCTTCAACAATGCAATTTATAATTTATTATTAATTTACGTAAATGCATATTATAAAAACAGTTTCGTTCTTAATTGCAAGCTTACAAGATTTTTGAAGACGAGTTTGTTACAATAATAATACTATTTAACAATTATTCAACTAGATTTGTACTCAATAGTTAAAGTTTAATGAAAAATTTTCAATTTACCCATCTTGAATATACATAAATTTAAAAATCTTTGGTGTATACCAAGCTCGACTGCAAATGACAAGTAATTATTTTTTTTTTTTTTTTGCAAGCAATCCTACTCATCCAAAGATAAGAAAAGATAAATAATTCACAGTACATTTTATTCATAGATAAAAAGAATCATAAATATGCGCAGTCGCGCCGCTTTATCGTAATAATCAATCGTAACAACAACGCTTGCATCTAGCCATTAGCCATCATGTCCGCCTCCAAATTATATTCTCCCATAATACTTTTAAAGAAGGCCCTTAATCTCGTTGCGACCAACACTTGCAAACATCTCGTGGCCCCTACTAGCCGTCTAACTAAAGCCAACTAGTCCCAGAATCACATTCGCCAATAGGAAACTGAGAGCCGAACGAAAATCTGCGGAGTTGATGAACCAATAAGCGAACATAACAAAGCCATGGGACAATGAGCACAATGGTAATGGTTTGGGGGTCCCTAATGCTTTCTTATTCCATACATTCAATTTTACTTTCTATATCTATCTGCTGTGCCCTTCTCAATAACTTTTGCTCTTTTTTTAATATACCTCATTCGTATTAATGATTAGATTATTCGGATTTCTTTATCTAGCTATATTCATCGCTCTTTATATTCTTCTATTGTAGGGAAAGATTAGAATGAAATAGGTTCTATGAAGAATATTGGTGAAAGTTACTCGTGTATTTGATCATTTTTCTATTCGCGATTTAAATAGATAAAACAATAGCTTAATTATTTTACAATAATAATCATATGGTAGCACGTCTTTACTGTAATTGTTGTCAAAGTTAACATTATTTCATGCTTTCAGTAGTTACAATAATACTTAAATGAAATTCGTATTATTGCAGAAACTGAGGCGAGGAAAATTAATTATAACCATTAAATGCGTGTGTAATTAAATGTTGAATTTGCTTAATCGATGAAATGCACTTACTCATCGGGAATTCTTTTTATTTTGATTTTTCGACACTTGGAAACACTTGTAGTGTTTGCTTATAATTAGTGTAAATATTTCGAACGAATCACAACTACCATATAACAATACTGACTCATAACAATGGCAAAATTCTAAACAAAAACATATATGAAATTCATAAAATAGTTATTATCAAATGCGAAAAAATCCGGCTCGTAAGTGCAATTTAATAACTCCCGATAATATTTGCCTCAGTTTTATTGAGCATCTCCTACACATTCCTTACTCTATATCAAGTCAAGTATGAAAATGTACAATAATCTTACTCCCTACGACACTTTAAGCGTAAACAAAAATAACATGTTTACGTCCTTTAATATTACGTTGATATACTAATTAAATTATTAAAGATGTGTCGGATGTACGAGTCTAAGCCAGAAATTGCGTAGACGACGTATTGTATGATAAAACTTGGCTGCTATTTATTCAAAAGAAGACTCTTAATGAACTAATACAGTAATTCTTATCGAAGCTCGAATATCCTTCAAGAAAATAAAATTCAGAATAAGTCCGTACACAATTGCATTTGTTATACTATTCTTGTCTCAGCTACGATGCACATAAATGCAATGTGCGTGCATATGTACAATTGAACATCTAAGCTTCCACTCCAATTCGACGCCTCGACTCTTTCAACTCCAATCCTCCTTTCTGTCTCCCATTCTTCCGGAATAGTCGTTTTTCCCCTCGAATCCTGCGCAATATCTCGCTCGCTAACGATAAAAGGAATAGGAGCTTCGGAAGTCGACAGTGCCACTAGCAGGGTTAGTAGTAGTGGTAACGACCCTCACTTACGTGTACCTCCATAGAATCATTTCAATGAACGATAGCCTCGTAGTTGGAAATTTAATGAGTTTGCTTTTCAAAGCTCAGTCCCGCGTGCTTTATGCGTCCGCGTATATACACGAGGATGAAGGGAATAAACGACAAAGAGAGATACGAGCGGCAGTTCTCCCATTGAAAAAACCATCAAGATATTGCAATAATATTATCAGTGTGTGGGGGGGGGGGGGGAAATGGGGCAGCACGCCATCGCATTTTTAGCGAAATCATTACGAGGTAATTCGACTGATTTCTCTGCACATTATATGCTCCTCTGTATCTTGCATGAAAAACTCCTTTTAGTTTCTCTTCCATTTGATTCGCGAGCCGTCTGGATTATATAGGCTTTACGATTCTCATTTCTCTGCCCGATAGATAGATATAAGCTTACACTCACTTTCTACAATGCTTAAATCAAGCAATTTATTAAGTAATATTTGGCTGATTCAAGCAAATGTCCAATAAGAGATCCAAACGAGTCGCCACGAAAATTGCACGCGGATTTGCAAAATGCACACTACCTTTAGGTCATAAAATACCAAGTTAGTTGAAAATTTAAGTAAACGAAAATTTCTGAAATTTTTTCACGAAATTCAGTGACACAATGTATTTTCTGAAGTTAAAACGTATAAACAATATGAATATTGTATTACATGAAAAACCGAGTGAAATAATGTTTTAAAAAATTTATTATCCTTATGCTTTAACTGGCAAATATTTCAAGGAAAAATTCCAAAAAATTTTAATATTTGTTCGGATAATAATAAAAATCTAAATAGGAGCACGATTTGTACGAAGTATAAAATAATGTTGTTAATTCATAAAAGTTCATTAAAACGTTTTACTATATATATATATTTATGTTTAAAGTTAACGAAATTGATTGAATATGGTAACACATAATGACAATAATAGAAATCCGTATGGCTAATTTCAGATTTTCATTTTGCTAAAAATCAATATATTAAGCAAAACAAGCTGTATTAAATAATTCAATAGGATAGTATGACTCTTTATAGAATTAAGATAATTACACTAATGAGAATCTTTGGATAAAGGAGAAAAAAATATTCGTAAATTCTTTTATAAGCTTGTAAGCTATATTATTTTGTATATGTGTATATGCAAATACTAAAAGTTTTCTCGGTAAATATCAATTTCAATGTTATAAATAATTAATTATTTCTATACTAAAGTAAATAACACTCCATTGAGTCTATGAAATGACGCAATTGTACATGATATCGGAAATTGCTTTGCCACTAATTATATTTATAATAGATTGGAAATAAATTCTCTGACAACATGAAAAACTTTCTAGTCGCTCCTATAAAATTCACTATTATTAATCGAAATTCTAAGCAATTTGAATATATGTTAAAAGAATGTATAATAAAACAAACAAGAAAATCACTAACATAATTTTTTAAGCCTTACCAGAAATATAACATTAATTACATTTATTGGAAGCAATTAAATCATTGCAAGAGTATTTTATGTATAAAAAATTTTTATGTAAAATATGGTTATATAATGGGAAATTATTTTAAAAACTAGAGATATTAAACGATATAATTAAGTTGAGGCTATAAAATTTTTTTATTAAATTTTGATTAAATAACAATTAAAAATAATGATAATATTTATCTACTTTTACATAGCGCTTAAATAGAATTATCGATAATTAATTAACGTTTATTTACACTCAACATCCTAAGAACAACAATTTAAATCTTATTTTGATCTTTCTAAATGCTTTCCGTATACTTCAATTTATGAAAATTTAGTATTTTTCTTAACTTCATAACAAACTTTTGTTCAATATTGTGGTCATCATACTTTATTGAAGATACGACATTCTTCCGTATTTGGTTTGTAATTAAAATAAATATAAACTACGTATTTGCAAAGTACTTAGAGCACTTTTAAGATTATCGTATATAATTTTTTAAAGCTTGTAAATCAATATTTCTCCGAAGAAGAACTAATTGAAAAGGGATAAAATATTATGTTTTTCTCTTTCAAATTGCAGGAGGTCAGTTTTTGTAGACGGTCAGTAAGTTTGAAAAACTTTACGCACAACCGCTCATAATTTTTAAATACGAAGATCTTCCTTCAGCATGCGCTTCTTGAAAAGATGTAAAGAACCTCTATAAATCTCACTAAGTGGAGAAAAAATTCTGTAAAATAAAATTAAATTTAAGAAAATGAATTTGAGGATTTGTATACTGGGGATAAAAATACAATTAAATATTTTCTATAAAAAAAGTAAAACAATTTTGGTATATAGTAAATGTTGAACTAAATGCGTTAATAAAAACGGCTTAGACAATATTCCAAGCTATTAATAAGTGATTTCTTACACGGACTAATTATTTACAGGACATTTCTAAAGGTAAATTGAGAATTTATTACGGTATTGATAAAAAATGATTTTCCCAGATAATTGAAATTATATATATATATATGAGAATAAAAAGTACATTTAATTTATATTGCATTGACGCTTAGATACCTCTCGATCAGTACAAACCGAATGAAATTCCCGTCGATACTGTCAATATGAATAGTGTAATAAAAATTCGTCTAGTATTATTTAATAACCCTAATTTTATCATATTTTGACTTCACGTGGTTATAAATATTTCAATTTTTCTGCTACCAAAAACATCTCTGTATGTAATGCATTTCATATGCATACCTACAGGCAGACGTGTACACACGCTAGTATTTGCGCGTGTGCGCGCGTGTGTGTACACGCCCCCGTGAATACGTATAGATCGAGGCACACGACTCGAAACCACCAGTTACGCAAAAGTCCCCAACCCCAGTCTCAACTTCTTATCAATGTGAGAGGTTCTTGCGCATGCGCGAATACCGAATAACGAGATTTTTTTTGATTCTGCCGATGCAAGTATGACTTACTCTTTCTTTCGTGGGGTTGTAGTAGTAGTGATAGCAGTAGTGATAGCAGCAGCAGCAGTAGTAGTAGTAGTAGTAGTAGTAGTAGTAGTAGTAGTAGTAGTAGTAGTAGTAGTAGTAGTACTAGTAGTAGTAGTAGTAGTAGTAGTAGTA